>JACGDI010005580.1:71602-86284 GCA_014898725.1 Jacaranda copaia
TTCTAATTTTCTCATCCTTTCTTCAAGAAATATATTATTTCTTTTAATATCAACAATATCCTGTTTAAGATTTTCAACTTCTTTTTTCAAATCCTAAACAGTAGTAGGAGTATTAGTCTTTTGTCTATTTTCAAGAATTCTGTAAACCTCAAACATTGTGTAAGGTTCTGTTTCTTTATAAATAGGTTCTTCAAAGGATTTTGAAGTTGAAGGAGAATTTTCAATTTGATCAATAATCTTTGATCTGAGAATAGGATCTTTAATAGACTTTAAAAATTCTAAAGTATTATCATTAGTAAAAACATTTAATTCAAAGAATTGGGAAATACTATTGTATAATTTGTCATTGTCAGATTTATCTGAATTATCACTATTAATACAAGAATTACCTTACTTGCAAGGATCGCATTCAGATTCGTTATCTATGCTATCTAAACATTCATTCAAAGAGTCAGATTCTGACCAATCATCTTTTTCTGTATCTGATAACTCAAGCATAATCTTATAAAGAGTTTCCTTAAGATTTTCATCAATATCAAGAGAATTTATTCTCTTTCTCATTTTACATTTGTCTGCATAATAACCAACTTTACCACATTTGTAGCAAGCATTATACTTCTTATTCTTTCTATGATGTTTTCTATCAGATTCTTTTTTTCTCTTTCTTTTTTATGATATTTTTTTCTCAATTTTTTTATTTTTTTATCAGAAAATTCTTTAGATTTTCTAGTATTATTAACTTCTTTTCGTAATTCCATACCAAATTGACCACAAAACTGACCTAATTATTTTTTCTCAATAATATTATTCTTTTTTATTTGTTGATTTAATTTAATTTCATTACAAAGCGCTAAATCCTCTTGTATACAAATGCCTATGAGTTTACTATAAGTAAATTTATTATAATCTATATTGACATCATTTTGTCTAAGAGTTTTTCTAACTCTTTCTGTAAATAATAAGGGAAGACCATCTGTAAATTTGGACTTCCAATGAGTACTATTAGACTCAAGGAGTTCTGTAACTCTAAAAAGAAAAATATCTTTCACCACCTAAATGAGGTAAGACTCTGACATTTTAAACCATTTAATAAGGTTCTAATATGTTCAAAATTATTTGTCCATCTTCTTGTAAAGTGTTCTATAATAGTGACAATAAGTGTATAAACAGCATTTTCAGTATTAATACTAGTTCTTTCCTATTTAACAGTATTAAGAATTTTTTCTTTATTAACAGAAGTAAGATAATTATCCCACCAACTTTTCAATTGGCCTGTAAAACTTGCAATTATCATCTTTGCAACAATTTTATCAGAATTACCATTGTTCTTGCCAATGGTATGTACATAAGCATTCTATACACAAGATTATAAATTTGCCTTTCTGTGAAACCATCAAGATTCTACTCATAAATATTCTTACCTGAGTAGGAAATGTTTATAACACCATCTTGTTCTTCATGAAGAACATCTTGAGGAGTAGGATGTGGGTAATAATAAGTCCTCATAGTAGGTCTATTAGCATATTTCTAAAGTTCATTAACTTCCTCTATGATTTCTTTCTGATAAGATTCTTCATTAATATTATCTTCATTGATATAAAGAGTAGAAATTCTGAATTCAGCAAATTTCTTTGTAATAACTTTTTCTAGCTCAGAAATATCTTTAAGTTTAAAATTCTGAACATCATGAGGGGGTTGTATAGTAGGCATGGCTATTATTGCTTGGGAGGTAGACGTAGAAGGTTGGAAATTATTAAAAAAAATTAAAAATTTTCCAAAAATTCCTTCATTTTAGCAATAGTATTTATTATATCTGTTATTCTTTTATCAAGTTGGAAAATACTTTCTCCAAGAATATATAAATATAAATTAGCATAATTTTGTTGTTTTATTAAAAAATTTATATTTCTAATAGTAACCATAGCATGCTCATTTTCAAAAAGATTTTGAAATGTTGAGAATTGAATACCTTTTTACATCTTTATCAATATAATAGCAATAATTGGTTCTATATAATTAACCATAAACCATGGTACAAAAGGTACAAGCTGATCTTTTCGGTAACAAATTTATAAAATTCTTCTTGAAAATATAATTTTTCTTCCTTAGAAAAGTTTTCAAAAAAAATCATTTTCTAAATGATTCCCTTCTTTCTTTATTAAACTCTGTTTGAATCAATTTCCCATGAGGAGATCCTAAGCTGAAATCATATTGTTTCTTAATCATTAAAAATAATTTTTATAATATGGGATTTCCCACAGAGAAATTCATATCAGATTCAGTAGATTCAATAGAATCTTCACTATTATTGTCATCATGAGAAATACCATGAACAATATTAGAAGAAGATATTTTCAGTTTATCAAATCTATTTTCTAAGTTATTATCTCTCCTAATTTCTGGAGCAAATTCTTTAAGTCTAAATGTAGAAGCTCTAGAAATATTAAGACTCTCAACAGTATAATCAAGAGGAGAAATATAAGAAAATGAAGATCTATTAGATTTATAAGATTGTGATCTTGTTTTAAATTGAATTTTAACATCTCCATCAGGAGTCTGAATAATTCTATAACCTCAGTTTGTATAACATGTTGAGTAGGAACAGCTTCCTTTATCATCCAATTATCAGGAAATTGAACTTCGTCCCATTTAATGTGTCTTCTAGTAGTAATATGAGATTTACAAAAAATTATTTCTATAAGAATAGTCTCGTTATTTTGCTTATTAATCATTTTACACATAGGATTTAAAGTATAAAGAGGTTTATAAAAAATACGATAACAAATGCATGTAGTCTCAGTATTTAGCATATAATTATAACCATATAATTTAACATTTAATGTTAAAAAATGTAAAATATTCATATCAGTTAAAGATAATTGTGAATTAGGATATACATCAAAATAAATAGGGCCATGAGCCAAACTAGATTGTATGATATCCATTATAGAATGTTTTCAATTCAAGTTTCTTGCATCACGAAGAATAGCAACAAAACTATCAGGCAAATTACCAAGAGTTAGTAGCTTAAAAGCAACTTGAACAAGACCAATATGAATAAATCTATATTCAGATATGTACTTATCAATATCAAATCTATGAAATAATCGTAAAGAAATATCATCTTTATCAAGTGGAATAGATTCTTCAATTGTTTTAAACCAATTTTTTCAAAAGTACCAAGTTGGTAAATTAATTTGGATCCATCTTGGGAATGGTCCATTTATTAAGAATATCTAGATTTCCTAGAAGATCTATTTTTTTCATTCTACTATTTTTAATATTATATTTAATTTTAAAAATATTCATTTTAGTTGAAGTGTTAAACAATCTAGAATCAAATACATTTTAACTATATGGCTTTGACAACATGGGGACAGGATCTTTTGATAATTATTATTATTGATATTATTTAAGCTATATGGTCTTATTTATCTATATATTTTGATAATTGATTAAAATAAAATTTAATATTTTATAAATTTAAAAAATATCCTATGAGATATAATAATTTAAATAAATTTAATCAAATATTGCTCAATTATGCTTACTACACATGACTAAACATACTAAACTATTGTATGGGATACATCCGATGTCCGCATAATCATTAAAAAACTATAAGAGTATCAAAAAATACAAAAAACATGAAAATTTACGTAGGCAAAAATAAGTTTTAGAGAGAGAAAAAGATTTATGGGATAAGGAAATCTATGTAAAAGTTAGACAAAGTTGAGGCAAAAGTGGAACTAGAAAAAAAAAATGGAGAAAGTCGAGCAAGGAAATGGATTAAATCCTTTATTTTATTTTTTATTTTATTTCATGAACATATGATATATATATATATATATATTAAATATTTTTTATAAATATAATTAATTAAATATTAAATACACTTAATATAAATATAATAAATTAAAATATAAAAAAATAAAATAGAGGATTCGTAGAAAATGACAACCAAAATAGGAGCTGGAGATACAGATGTCAAACAGATCTGTTCACGCTGACCATCCCATTTTCTAAATGGAGTTAATTGCGACCCCGGCCATGAACCTATGAGGGTCGGGCTATTACGGACCTAATTTTTTAGGGTAGCCCAACCCCTAATTGGCCCCTATTGCGCAGGGGTCGAGCCTTATACAAAGTGGGCTACATGGGTCGGAGACCCTTTGCAGGGCCTAAACAGCCAAGCATACAAAAGTTTTTTAGTTCTTGGGAAAGATGTTTTCTAAGAATCAAGTAGTACGACAATTATATTTTACAATGGTGGATTATCTTTTGAATTAATAGATGAAGGAGAATACTATGCGTGTAAATGAGCTAAGTTAAGCTCAAATTTAATAGGATCAAACTTGATTTGTCTATTAATTCACAAGTATGAACTCGAGTTGAGCTTAGTTGAATCTAAACAACCAAGTTCAAACTTGGCTCGTTGAAATAAACAAATATTCGGCGAGCCTTACGAGCTTAATTTGATAAGACTCGTCATAGAGAAGTAGAAAAGTTCAATTTGTTTAAGTTCAGATGAGTTTGCACTCGTATAGGTTTGGATTAACTCAAGCTCATTTATACTAAAAATAAAATCTATAATGATAAATTTTTTAAATAATTTTGCTATATATTTTCCTAAAAATAAGAATTGAATTATTTTTATTATTTACTTATCTTTATAAATTTTATTATATGGGCCTAGAATATAATTATAAATGTGTATATGTATAATGAAAAGCTCATTTAGACTCGTGAGATATTTGAGCAGAATGTTATTGAGTTCGGCTCAACTCGTTTGATTAACGAGCTCGAATTCAGCTTGGCTCGAATTCAAAAAAATCAAGCTGAATACGAGCTTTTATCAAATTGAACCGAACTATTCACAAATCATCTCATCTCATTTATACTCCTAAAAAATACTAAATAGATAAAGAATACTTAAGGAATGAATTCCCACTAGCTTGAGAGATTTCACCCACCAAGTAAGCCTTTTATCTGTATGCAATTTTTTTATGGTTTTAGTTAAAAATGGATATGGAATAAAGTTTCTATACAAATAGATAGTTTTTTCAAATATTGTAGGTTTTTCAAATAAAATATTTTTATTAAATTATTTAGTTACACATTGGTGCGGTTAATAAGCAAATGGAAATATTTCATATGCTTCTGAAGGATGTGTTCATCCATATACGCCTTTTAGATCAATTGGATGATAAGATGAGCATTTTCTTCCACATAAAAAGAACAATTTTAGAATTTAAAAAGGATAAAATTTTGAATTACATATTATTTTAATTCAAGTAAAAATTATTTCATATAGTTTTAATTGACTAAGTGTATATTTCTATAATTGAACATTTAACTTTTATGTATAGTTAGAAATTTCCATAGCAATTGTTTTATGAATTATAAAAATTATAAAGCATAATCTTTAAAGTATTTCACACATACAATACCTAATAAAGAAAACCATCCATCCGTTAATTAATTTGAAATTATCTACATAAAAGGGGATATGATCAAACCTCCTAACGAGATAAGAAGCTTTACTCCCATACAAAAAAATAACTTAAAAAGTATTTACATAAAAAATTTTACATAATTCACTTTATATTTAAGTTTCTCCAATGGTATATAGGTCCTTCACTTAAACAATCTAAGTCACTCTCACTTTGTGGGGCTGCTATTTAAGCTGCTTCAAGGAACCCCTCGTCATCGTCTTTAAATACTTCAAGATCGTCTTCGTGTTTCTTAATTTCAGCTTTCAATTTTACCCATCCACCAAAATTTTTCCAAAAAAAAATACAGAATTGTGTTTATGATAGTTTGAGGCAAGCATAAGTGTGTCAATGTCGAGACGGATTCAGAAATAAGAGTGTAAGAGAAACAATTATACTAATCAAATTTTGTTTAGTGCTCTCTCTCAGCTTCATGAATGGCAAACGGCACGGCGGGAAAAAAGGAACAGTTGTTCAAAAACACTACCAACGGGGAGCAACAACATGGGAAGTCCCACAGCAAGGATGGATGAAATGCAATATAGATGCAGCTATTAATCGGAATGGGCAGACTTTTGGTTCGGGAGCTGTTTTGAGAAATGATCGAGGACAGTTTTCTGCTGCTATTGCTGTACCACACAGAGGGAGAGTTCATGCGGCTTTGGCGGAAGCTCTCTCTTTTAGAGAAGCACTCACATGGGTCAAGAATAAGAATTTATCACATGCTGCATTTGAGTTAGATGCTTCGGTCGTTGTTAATGCAATTTCTAATAGCCAAATTGATAACGCTTACTTTGGTTCGACTATTTTAGACTATAAGTCTCTTCTTGCAGAGCTTACAAATTATAACATTAGTTTTGTGCACTATTCAATGGATCAGATAACTCATTATGTTGCTAGAGACTGTTTCTATGATTGACCATAGACTGTAGAGAGATCATACCCCCAATTTTATTTCCAATGTAATTGTTACTGATTTGAAATTAAATTCTCCATTTAGTGTCACAAAAAAGGAAAGAAAAGAAAAAAAAACAACTAAACAAACAATAAAAATTTCGTCTTTTATCTTATTTTCGAGGCTATTCTTGACAATGTTCATAGCAAAAAAAGTTCTCTCAATTGTAACCGTTGAAAGATAAAGAAAAATCCATTTAAGAAAAAAAAAAAACTATTGACTTACCTTTCTCATTTTGTCTTACTCTCGAAAAAGTCAAAAAAGAAGTATTCGGATTGTTTTGCAAGTCTTAAGGTTTTCTGATCATATTATTGACAATATTAATTGAAAAACAGATCTCTCATTTGTAGCTTTGGAAACAAGAACAAATTCTTGCTTTTTTAAATATTCACTTACCTTCACATGTGTATCTTAATTTCTTTTAAGTCTAAGAAAGAGATATTTTAATTGTTTTTTGATTGTCCCAAGATTTTCTTCAACTTTCAAATAAATAAAATGAAAATGATCTGACTGACTTAATCTATTAATTTTCTTTTTATTTATACACACACATCAAATATTTGTTAGGACCCTTTCATTAAGATTTTCTTGGCTTCTGACAAAATAAGCAGGGCCATAATACATCCAATACATTGGCTGGCTAAGTTTTCTATCTGAATTTGGAATATTTGGTTCAATTACGACCAATGGAGCATAGAATATAGAAAATAATACCTTCAAATTCTATTTTCTACATACATGGACAATTAAATCTTATCACAAATTTTTTATGCATTATCAAATTAAATCGAAGGGCAAGTTATTGCAGCTATTGCTCTGAGAAAGTCCGGAAGTATCAGAAAGAAAGGGGAACTTGCAGCACAGTAACTGGTGGCATGAATAATGCGTAGAGCGCCCCACAAGACTCTACCAATAGGTATATTCTTGTGTCCCATTTCACAAGCTAAGGAATAGTAAGCTTAAACAAAACTTTCTTGGAAGACCAAGTACTACATTTTTTTTTAGAATACGTACAAATAAGCTGTCTATAATATCCAGGTTTTTTTTCACGTTTACAAAAACTATGAAAGAACATCCAGAGCAGTTTCAAGAGATTTCCACGCAAAAAGGATCAAAAAAGAGTTCCTATACAGTCAGATGAATGCTGCATTTGGCTTTCCAGGTCAAACATAACAACATCTTGATACCAAAATCCATGTAAATAAAACCCATAATTTTGTAGACAATCACCTCAACATTATGCGCTAAAATTGAGAAAAGCTTCATCATTACAGTTTTTAAGGCACAAAATATTTGACAATCTTGGACTTATGAACCAAATTGCCACAACCCGGCAAACACGTCAAAGAACTAGCAGCATTGTTCAACCAATGCATTTCCAGTATTGTCCAGGTTTTAGAAAAGTTGACTTCAGAATCAATAATCAGTTGTCAACCTAATCTCGCTTCTCGTTGTAGTACCTAAAAGGCAAGGGAAAAAAGAAAAGCAAAAAGTTCTTAGTTACCTTTCTCAACACATAAATATTTAAAACTAATTGCAAATTACAATAAGGATGCTGGTTCTTATACTAGAACTTCAGCAAAACAAAATTTATACAGCCTTCATATAGTAATCACACAAAATAATGGTACTACGTTTATCTAGGGCTTAAAGCAGCAAACTACTAAGGAAGTAATAAGGGATTATAATCACCAAGCCTGAAGGATAAAACAATTAATCACTATCAGGCAAGATGGGCACATTGAGCAGATGGCTAACCTTTGGAAATTTACTTCTTTTGTTACCTCACAGAAGTCTTACTGGAAATCTTGCATTTAAAGTTCAAAGCATAACTCATTGATGTTCAGACTGTCATCATATCCACTACCATTATATCCAAGCAATTAACAATGGTACACCACCTAGAAGTATTAACATAAGTTTATTTAGGGAATACCTCTTCAGCAAATTTAATCAAAATGGTTGTCCTTGGTCTCTGTTGCCCATCCACAGGTACAAAATGAGCAGTTACAACAGCTGGAAAACCTGCATTATCCAAAACTCCCTTCAAAATAGGGGGAAGAAAATTTGTTAGAGCTTCCACCTAAAGAACTATCACTTGAAAAGCTCTGGTCAATGCAGTATGTACCCTCACAATTCCAGCAACAAATGCTCCACAGTTGAAGGCACCCATATCTTTGGGTATTGAAATAAATCTACAGTGTAAAATCCCAAATGAATAGGAGATTGTGAAGAAGACAAAAGAAATCTAGTATGCCACAACATAAATGTGTTACCTATTGACAAGAAGTTCCTTCTCACTGATCATGTACTCATCTTCATGCTCAGTGCCTTTTTCAAGAGAGTCAGCCACCTGATGTCAATAAAATGTAAAAACTAAAAGTAACTATGAGTTTGTCCTTTAATATTTACAAATTCGTTACCAAAAAAAGCATCAGAGAGATCATGCAAGAAATAAGATTTAAGTCCTGCAGGATTCATCAAATTGAATTGCATAACAATAACAAGAAGTATAGAAAAATCAAATGCAATTTGCATCATATATTTTTTTAGAAACATGGTCATGCCAATACTGTAATAGGTCAAAAGCTCCATGCTATATGCTACATTCTTTTTAATGCCCAATAAGTTGACTCTACTTACAATACCCCGAGAAATAGAAGGAAGAGATAAAAAAATACAATATAAATGTGTCCCATTATCCAAAGTAATGCCTCATTCAGAAGATGAATGGATAGCTTGATGCAATAATATGCACAGATTTAGTTTCAAAGAACTGTATAACTCAAGAATGATGCATCCCCTGCTCAAAGAGTAAAGGTTAAAAGTATCCCTATTCAAAGTTAATCTAAGATGGGTAATTATATCAAAGGAGCACTTTTTGGGAACAATCCAATGAAACTTTGTTGCAAACACAGAAGACAATGATTTACGAGCTTCCCTTTTCTCATGTTCCCAACTAATAGAAGTTACACCATTTCAGCATGCATATAAAGAGATCTCCACTTTCCATGAACCAAACTTCAGCTATTCTCTTGCAGCATTCAAATATCTCTGAGCATACAATCCGCAGGTTTCCTCAATGCCCACTTATTTCCTTTATTACACCCAAGCCATTTGAAGATAGCCACTACCGGACATGTAACAACAATTAGCATTCCCAAGCACATAAACACCCACCATATTGAAAATAAATCCAACAAAAAATCTCTCTATTTTGATCTGATGCAGAACCAATCCATTTCCACTAATAAATCTACTCATTCTCTGAACAACAACTTATCAACTTCACAGAGTTCTTCCTTCTTTCCACACCACTTATATGATATGGCTTGTATCATCTTTTTTCATCAATATATGCTCTGGACCCTCATTCCAACTGATCCAGGAGCAAGTAGTTACCCTAAAGACTACAAACTCAAATCTGGATTTCAGAAATGTCCAAGTGGGGAACACCACTGGAATAGGTCCAGAAGAACTTATAATTTGGTCTAGTCAAAGGAGATCCATTAAATCACCAGTAGACTTACCGAGTGCAGAACTGCTTAGATTTTAGGCAAATACTGTAAATGATATTGCTTTAGAGAGACAACACCAAAATGTTTTTACTCTATTTAACTGGGCTATAAACATGAATCTGGATGTACTGTATTTGGAATATTTTAGTGGCATAGGCCAGACAATTTTCGACTCCGATAGGTAAGAAATCCTTCTCTTACATGTGATATATGTTTCCAATTTTAGTCTAATGCTCTTTAAAATGTCAAAGTAATGTAGCTAACAAATCTAACTTTCGAAGATTGAGAGATCTAAAAACCAAAGACCTAATTACTCATTAATAAAACACATTTAGAATCACTTTTTTCCTCCATTGAAACCTCATCTTAACCAGGGATCCTTCCAAGGTATAAGCTCCCATCACCAAACCATATCTTGGTAATCTGTTGCATCACCATAAAGCATCAGACAGCCTTAAAGCTTTCTACAAGAGACTTGAGAAAAAAATGAAATGGATTGACAATTTGACATCATAGAAACATAATTTGCCTGGGGTCTAACATTGTACTGTAGAATAAGAATCCAATTCTGATCTATTCATTATATTTTACAAGCAAATGCAGAGAACAGATTTATTTCTCAACTGTATATTAAATTCTTAAAACAACAGTGACCTCCACTTCTACCGCCAGCTTTAGAAGGATCCATTGCCATGAAGATTCTCAGTTTAACACTATGACATCAACCAGTCAAAGACATATTGCTGAGCAGTAAGACCAAAGATTGCACAGTAAATGAGCAATAATGAAATCTGATAATGTTATCCAGTTACTGATCAAATTCTATTTTCTTTGGAGACAAAGACTATATAATGCCTAGGAAGGGAAAAAGTTTATGTTTAGAAGTTGTAAAAGAGGTCATATCCTTTATTTATGGATATTCTGAAATCTTACCCAGAGATAACAGAAATATCTGTGAAAATAGTAGTCAATAATGCACAGATTGCAGCTAAACAAAAAATTTTCACAACTGATATGTAGTACTTAAATAGAAATAAAAAGCAAGTTCATAAAATAATGAAACCAAAAAATAAGAGGAAGGCGTAAAATAAGAATAAAGTGTATCCCAACCTTTCCAAACAGGACCTTCCACACTGTGCTGTGTATAAAGGATAGGATACCCAATAGTCGTGTCTCCCTCCTGTTGCCCTAGAGCAACAAAAAAAGACCACAGCAATAGATGTATTAATATAATCCATGGTTCTGATCTACTGTTTGGAAATCAAATAGAAAACTCCATGCAGTTCTACTTGACAAATCAGAATTAGAACGCCTTTCAGCATTTTGATTTGAAGATTCAAGTGGCAGATTATTGCATTTTATTTAAAACAAATGAATATCTTAAATAATTACACATAAAAGAAAGTTTTCATATACCACACACAGAGTGGAAAATACTATGGAAAGCAATATGGTGTGAGTTGACCCACTATATATAACCACATTCCAACTTCGAAGTTTAATATCCCAAAAAATTTTGATGCAAAAACTTACACAACTTACATCACAAATTTACAAAACTGGTTTCACTTGAATAAAGAAAGAAAATTAAAAAGTACTTGTAGAAAACATCTAGATCAAATCTTTCAAGCACAAAAGATAGCAAATATAATGATGAATTCAGGATGAATCTACATGCAGCATAAACTGACTTATTCTTGACAAGTCAAGATGCATCCAGAATAACATTTTTCATTTGCATTTGTTTGAATATACACTTGAAAACCGCTATAGTCACAGACAATCTTTTCTAGAAACGAAATTGTTTAACATAAATGAAAAGTAAAGAAGTAGGCATATAAGTTAGATCAAGAGCTGTCACCCACAATGGTACTATAATGCAGACAAATACATAAAAGTTGCACTATATTCTTGAATGGAAGAAGTAACAACTTCATATGAGTATGCTACCATGATGTTTCCCACCTTCTCCCTGTGACAAAGAAGTTCCAGAACCCTGGCTCCAACAGCATAGCCAGCATCCTCTAACCTGATCCAGATTCAAGAAACCGTTAAGTTTCTCATGGTATATATCTGCCCCCTAGAGAAGAGGGGAAAAGAAAAATCTAAGGGAAAATTTCAACTGAACATTTAGCCACAAAATATTTCCAGCACATACTGCATTTGGTAAAAACAGATCCCATGCTGTATTCCTTTAAAATGTCCAAGCTATCGACCATTGTTAACCCCATAAATGATTCCAAATTTCCCAACTTCTATTCTGTTATACCTAGGCATTTCTAGCCAAAAGGTTTTCTTTCCCTATTTCACGTAATGCAAGGGCTCTTCTGACAACATTAAAATTAGATGTTCAATCACTCCACTATACCTATCATGCTCTGCAGCATTTTCATATTAATTTTATTTTACTCAGATTTGAACCACATACTAATAAAACAATCCAGAATGACTGAAACTGATTGATCTGCAGTCACCTTCTTTCCAATTCTGCTATGTTGTCGACTTGTGTCTGATTGTATTGAACAAGCTCGGAAAACAGGAATGCAAACGCACTCAAACTGACCTGCAACAAATCCTCAGTTAATTTAATCGCCACCACCACAGAAACTTTTCCAGAGATACTATTATCTCCAAAGCAACCTCAAGCCTGCGTAATCCCGTCGAATGATACTACAAAAAACCCCATTTCTTTTTTAGATAAAGTAAACTGACCGGCCTTGGAAAATATTCAGTCAAAACCCTTAATTCTACTCTGTGAACAAAAATGGATTGGGAATATGAAATGGGTCTGGGTCCATGAACTTGTACTCGTATAAACTTTGATTCTTAGCCCTTCATCTCAATTTTGAAAATTAAATCAAGTTTGCAATGTTTTGACTGACAGCTAAACAAAATTGAAATAGAAGGAATTGAAGATCTGAACAGTATGCAAATACCTCTTGTTTCCCTTTGCTGAGGGGTCTGTCGAGCACATTGGTATATTGTTTGATTTTCCCAACTCCTATCATCTCTCTCCCCTTCTCTCTTCTCCCTGTGGAATGGAATTTCGTAGCCTCGACTGAGCTTGAGGTGCGGTCGTCCGTCAATGAATTGAAGAAGGAATTTAACTAATTTTCTGGATTTCCTTTTCTTTTTCTTTTTAATTTATTCTTTATTGTGTTCTTTTCGGCTTAATTTCTTTCACCCCCACCAATTTGTCACATACGACAAGTTCCACCCTTATATTTCGTGACCACGCTCTATACAACCCCAGATAGAAATACAATAATACATGAATGACCAACCCAAAATTTTCAACTTGTATGAGTAATTTGTTAAGAGTGAGATGAAACCATATCAAGTATTCTGTTGAGTTACATAAATTCTAGCGGTATTTGACTTTTCTTTTCATGCGTCACTAGGTTTAGAATCTTTTCTAAGCATAATAGTTTAAAAATTAATTATAATATAGTTAATGGAAAAATAATTATTTTCAATAAGATATCATTGAATTATAAATATTGTCAACATGATCTTTTGATATATAATGTAATTATGCATATCCCACTAGAGCATACAACCATTTAGGCCACGAAGAAATTATTTAAACCAATGAAGGTGTAATAATTAATATGGATACACAAAAAATATAAAATCTACTTTAAAATATATATATATATATATATATATCACCATATAAAAAAAATATTGTATTTAACTTTTATAATTATTCTCTATTGATTTAAACACGTTCAGCTCACTCAAAAAAAAGAAAAAAAAAAGAACACAATAAAGCAAAACAAAATAATCAAGAGACAAAGATTTTAACATATGCTCTAACTTCTCGTTTCTCACAAACAAGTTTGCTCGTGTTGCCAACAAGGTCCAACCATTACATTGAATTGTATCATTCACATGGAATCCATATCATATTAGCATCATTAGTGTGAAGGCTCGCGAATCTCAAGACTAAGAACATAAATCAAATCTCAAGATTGAGAAACTAATGTGATATATGATCCCCTTTCCCCGAACATGGAGCCACATAATGAAAATGAAGTTGCACAACATCATGACTTGCGCTCACAACATGATGTACATCCTTAGGTTGAAACATCTCCCAGTGGAGCCACGCTTCTGCAACTCATGCAAGAAGCTTTATGAGTTTTGATAAACGATGCCTCAACAAGAGTCTAACTAGGATAAACTCCAAAATTGTTGTTGATCAATCTAAAAGTGAGATGTCTTCATCTTCTAGTTGAAGTCAAGATTCCTCTTCTTCAAAGAGGACTAAGTTAAGGCAAGGAGAGTTGTAGAGAAAATAGGTCAATTCATGCGAGCAACTTGGGAATTGAGTTTCCCCTTTAGAGAATCGTACCAAGGAAAGATAGATGATAATGGGGACATTCATATATTGATTGTTACACAACCATAAAGTTTCAAGGGAGACGAGTATTTTTTTCTCCGCATCCCTAAAATGCAACCCTTTCGCTTCCATTGTCTTGGCTGCAAAATTTGCCAAAATATGACATCACCGATAACTCAAGACTAATATGCAGATAATTCTATCATGAAATATGTGTATGATCTAATGATGTGGCCTATTACAAGAATTTCCTATACCACCTTTTGCAAGTGAATGCTAACATGGTTTAATTAGTTGTTGGGAGTATGATTAGCAGTTTCTCATTCTAAACCACGAATTCAACAAAAACAATGATAAATAGAAATGAATACA
>JACGDI010005580.1:86468-118773 GCA_014898725.1 Jacaranda copaia
TGGCTCAATGATGTCTATTCCACTTCTTGATTAACAAGAAGTACCCAAAAATTGCATCCAATTTATTCACCATCTCTCAACAAAGAAAAAAAAATGACAAATTATGTCCAATGTTTCCGTGTAGTAATGTATGAAGTCCCCTGTGTCAATCACAAGTTATTAACAAGCATAATGCGATGAAACCTATATCATTGTGATTCAAAAGTATCTATTGTGAGTAAGATTTCAAGTTTATTGGAAAGGACCTACTGAGAGTTGAAAAATACATTTGTATTGAGCAATTGTAGATGTGCGCTCATAAGTGATGGGCTTAAAAGCACAAAGAAGAAGAGTCAATCAAGGAGTGGAAGAGAAGAACAATAATATGTGCCTCCTAACTCGTATTCCATCTACACCCCTTAAATGTAACTCAAGCTATAATTTAGATTGTAATTGAATTATATACCTAGTTTAAAGGCCTAAGAAACTAAAAGACAGCTCCAAAGGAAAAAGATTTGCAAAGTACTATAATTTTCATCACAATGGAGGACACACCATCGAGGAATGTCATCATTTGAAAAATGATATCAAAAAATTAATACGAAAAGGACATTCAAGAGGGTTCATTGACGAACACTTGAAAGCCCCTAAACTAACAAATAATCAGAGGCAGGGAAGCAAGCCAACTGTAAGTGAAAGACTGAAGGACCCCCCATAATGTACTTTTTCAAGAGGTTTAGCAAAAGAAGACTCATTTAATGTCAGGAAAGCTCTTCTTCAATAGTAAGAGGCAAGAGATTTCTTTGGTAATCAAGATCTGCATCTGCTAGGTGGACATCATAACAACACATAGATAATTTCAACCACCCTCTCAAATTTATGGGCTAAAAGTATACATAATAGCATTTAATTTTACATTAGGGTATATTGTTATGATATTTATACTTCAATTACTCTGTTAATTATGCTCAACTCTTTGATATAATTATTACATCTCATTTTATAGTATTTGCTTTTTGTGATGATATTATTTTCAAATTAAAAAAATAAAATAAAAATTTCAGGACATAAATATTTGGTCATATTTAATTATCTGAAAAAGCAACAAAAAGTAAATTGAGAAATGATTTGACAATAAAAGAAATAAATAAACTTAAATTATATAAAACACCACAAGGTGGTTTATAAAAAATTAAGTTGGTTTTAAGTGATCCAAATGAAGAAGAAAAGGTAATAAGGGAAAGTAGTCAACTGCACATAATTATAAACTTTAGATGTGAACATGATTTTAACTTTCATAACCAATTTTTTACAAATTATAAGTGAATTATAAATGAAGCTATTGAATTAATTCTTTTAGAAAGTAATTCGTCCAAAAATTAAAGGTATATATTAAGCTAACCTAAATTCAATAAAAAGGTCAACAAAAAAAAAAAATTGTGAGAAGTTAGTAAAAAATTATATAAATGTGGAATGACATTTCACATGACATGGAGAAATTCTTTCAAGGAAAAATTTAAGAATGAGGATCAAATTCAATTTTGTGATGGTTTTTAACCCTTTTTTTTTCCTATGTAAATTATAAAAGATCCCAAGTCAGATTGCAAAATGAAATGACTATCATAGTAGGCTTCGAAAACTTTCATCAACAGATAAATAGAAGAAATATGAAATGATAAATTATACCTTATCACATTATTGAGTAATTTTAGGATGATAAATTTTGTCGATTTTTATTTCCAGATCGGTTATAGATATTTTTGTATTATACTTAATTAATTTCGAGTAACCTAAAGATATTAATCTTTAAATAATTAGCTTATGTTAATTAATTGTTCTTTTATTTGTTTGACTGATTAATTTTAAGTTTACCAAGTCATTAAAGGCATTTATGCATAACTAATGATTAACACTTTTTATAAGGAATATAACAGTATTCAAAAACACAAACACCATCAAATGCATATATGAAAAATCAAAAAAATTAAGAAATTTTAAGAAATATTAAAAATCAGAATTTGCCCAAAACGTGCAGAATTGGGGGTCAACCACTCATTCTTAATTATACTACGTACATAATAAATATATTCTTTATCTAGTTATTAACTAATTCAAAGAATTTTGTTATATATATGTGTGTGTAAATACAATATACGATAATCAATCATTATGAAAATTGAATTTTGAAAAATAGTAAAACATAGGAAAAAATTATGGAACATCATTCAAAGATGTTTGAAAACTTTAAATTTTGAATTTTAATGCTCACAAACCAATTAATATATTTATTCGTAATTTAAAAGCTTAAAAACATCAAAAATTAATATTTGGTTTAAATCAAGTAATAGTGATCAAAACTCACCCTGTGCGTATACAGATGTAAATAAATTTTTCTTTTTTGATTTAAATGCAATTTAAAGAAAGCTGGTTGAATCGCAGATGAGTGTGGTTACATTTTATTTCATTCAACAAAGGGGGAGAGCAAATTTAAAATACATAAGAACTAGAGGTGGTGTAGTACTAATTTTTTAAATATTTTTATTTAACATAATGAAAAGATACTGTTCAATTGTTTTCATCCTACATTTTATAATTTTCTAGCATTTTCCAATTAAAAAAAAGTTAAAATTAATTATTGTGCAGAAGTGAAAATATATAATAGGATAATTAGTGAAAATGATAAGTACTATATGTATAGGATTGAAAAATTATTTAACTTATAATTTTATAGTGAAAAAAAAATGTGTTTTTTGATAGCATGTGTTTATTTTAGTAGTTTTGGTTCGACTTATATTTTATGGTAAATACTGTGTCAAACTAATTAATTTTGGTGAAAGTAATATAAACTATTCAGTTATATTTAAAAATAAAAATAAATGATATTTTTAATTAAAAAAATGCCAAAAACAAATTTATTTTTAAGTGTCCGTGTGCTTTCATCTTCAAAACCCCTTTCACATTTTCTACTATTTTAAAAAGAAAACACATCACTTTTTATATATTTTCATTAAATATTTTCAAAATACATTTCCTATTAACCTATATATTTTCTTTCTCTATTCCATTATTTATATCTCTCTTCATCTATAACTTATTAAAGCCAACATAATCATTCTATCCAATTACAAACTCATTTTCAACTCATTTCCACTAATTATTTTCCAACATTTATAAAATGATGGAAATGAGAACTGGAAATGAAAATAAAACCAAACAAGCAAAGAAATGAATTTATTATCATTTTCATCTTAAAATACATCTTCCAACAAACTATATATCTTCTCCTAATAACTTATATAATATGTCTTCTTTCTCTTATTTAATATTATTATTTATTTCCACCTATAATCTATTCAACTCGATATAATTATTACTTTTCCAACATGCTATTTAAATACAAATTTATTTTCAACTCTTTTTCTCTAACTTATTTTTCAAATTTTAAAAATATTAAAAATAAAAATTAAAAATGAAAACAAAACCAAACATGCTCTAATGGTTTCAAGTCCAAAAATTCCATTTCAAAAGAAGCAAACAGCCCCCAAGATTATGCATTTTTGACGTTTTTTCTAAAACAGGCGTAGTAGCATGGTAAAACCATTTTGCTCTGGGTTATTTTAAACAGTGAAAAAAATCCAAGTATTATTTAGCTTGTGTCATTCTCTCCCCATGCGCACTGTCTAATTTCTCCTCTCTACAAAATAAATTTTCACTGTCTCCATTAGCCTTTCCCTTGCTCAGAACCCTTTCCTTTTCTGTGTAGCTCAAGCGCCCACGCACATGGAAGACGACGATGAGTTCGGAGATCTTTACACAGATGTGCTCCCCCCCCTCACGACTCAGCCGCCGTCTCAGCCACAGTGTGAAGAACATAGCGCCCCTGCAGCCGCCGGCAAGGTGTCGTCGTCACCGAGCCGCCCGATCGATCTGAACATCAACAGCGATGATGAGGAGATTCTCTACGGCGATCCAAACTTTAAGAATTCAAGTTCGAATTCAAACTTGAATCCCAGTTCTGCCCTTGGCCGGAACTTGAATGCTCCGATTCAAGAAAAAACCTTACCCGTATCGAGGGGCTTTGATTTGAATTTGGATTCGAATTTAGCGGCTTCGAGGATTGATGGCTTAGCTGGAAATGGATGCGATGGTTCGGGTTTTGAAGCTAGGGTTTTGGAGAAGGGTGAGGGTGTGCAATTACCGCAAAAGGCATCTGGGGGTTCGAATTTCATGGAGGATGATGATGATATTAATATCTTGGTGGAAGAAAGGGAAAATAAAGAAGAGGACTTGGTTGAGAAAGACGATAATTTTATAAACAAAGAGGACAGTGTGTATATTTCTGCAACCCAAAAGGAAAATAATGTCAGTTTCGTCAGTGAAAGTTTGGCTGATGAAATGGGTGCCGAGCAGATGATTCCAGGGCTCTCGGGAAGATTGGAGAATCCCAGGAGTTCAAATTTTGAGGATGATTGGGAGAGTGAGGAGAGTGAAGATGATCTGCAGATAGTGTTGAATGATAACAACCATGGACCAATGGGGATGGAGAGGATGCCGGGGGTGATTGATGAGGATGATGAGGATGGAGAACCATTGGTAATTCTCGCGGATGATGGTGATGTGGGCCACCAGCCGCCCATGATGATGGAGGAGCAAGATTGGGGTGGTGAGGAAGGGGGTCCTGGAGCAGATGGGGAGAAAGATTTGGGTGATGCTGCAAAGGCAAGTGCAGGGGGAGGCAATGCTGCTCCAGCAGCAGTGCAGCCAAAGATTTCTTACAGCAATCATGTGTACCATCATCCATTCCATTCACAGTTCAAGGTGAGCATCTTGTTTGATGAGAACTTCGAGTGTAAATTGTATTCTAGCTGCAATTGTAGTTCTAACATAGTGGAATTGTGGATACTAGTGACACAAAAGGCGACCAGTAATGTTGTGGATGAGCTTTTGTGTCATGGTTGTGGGATACTAAATTGTACTGATTTTGATATTTCAT
Source organism: Jacaranda copaia (assembly GCA_014898725.1). Lineage (NCBI taxonomy): Eukaryota > Viridiplantae > Streptophyta > Magnoliopsida > Lamiales > Bignoniaceae > Jacaranda > Jacaranda copaia. The sequence continues at coordinate 91,441 of JACGDI010005580.1, forward strand.
TTGTTAATGAAGTTACTTATTTTCTTCATGGATTATTTCTTTCTTTCTTTAGGTCCATGGTGCTTGTTTTGTAATGAAGTTGAGTTCTGAATGCTTCTTTACATAAAAGTTTACAAAAATCTGGCAGAAAATTTTGAGGTCCAAAAAGTTCTTGGAGTATGGAGCTCATGGGTCTTTTTTCATATGATTTGCTTTATCAAGTTTATGAACATATTGAAGGAGAACAAATCTTTTGAATCCTCCTCTCTGAGGGCATTTCTCAGTATATAACTTTTTTACCAAATAGACTTAGATGAGAAATTGAAGGAAAAAAAAATGGGAATATGCAGAATGCGGGATTAATGGGGCTTCAATTATGCGACGTTGTCTTTGCTTGTGCTATTTTTTGTGCTGTGTTATGCAAAAGGGTCTTTGAAATGCACTAGGATAGTCTGGCATGCCAGACTCCTTTAGGCATTTCTAGCACAACGGTACTTGGTCATTGCTGGCCCTCAGCATGAGGAAGAGGGTTTTGAGCAAACTCCAATTCATTACCTAGAACCAGCCTCCTTCTCCCCTATAATGGGTAATCATTGTGAATGACTCTGCAGTTCTCGAGAATACACATGCTTTATGAAAGACTAATGTGGCATATTGCTTGACTTCAAATGATGGGAGTTTGTGACTGTGCTTGCTAACAGTGCTTTACTTTTCAAGATTTTAAGCTGTATGACTAGGTGATATGTATAAAATTTTGAGTAATCTAGAAGTGGCAATTTCATTATTCAGTTATTTATCCATTTAAGCATGGAAATGAGAACATCGAAGGATACTTTCTAATTCCTATGTGAGGGATTATATTCTCTGCTTGATTTTTTTGAAGCTACAGTGGTATAATGTTTGTCCTCCTTTCTTCACTTTACTGAGTCAAATCTTACTTTGAACACTGTAGGCAGATTTACATTTTATTGCAGTTTCAAATTATTCTGTAATGGAAAATTATTCTAGCCATTGCTCCCTGGTGATGAGATGGTTTGTTGAACAACAAAGACTTTTCCTTTTATTTATATTCACGCTATTACCTTCTTGATTGCCTAGTTTCTCTTCCAAAACACTTCTGCTTTACATGCCGAAACATGAGTTTGATTTGAAAATTTGATTTAACGGATATACTATTTTGCTGATTCTTCCTTTTTCATAGATATAAAATATGTCTGGGTGCTTCTAGCTATGATTTTCTGTTTGGAAGCTTTTCCTTATAATTCCTTTTGCAATTTCTTTGATTATTAACCCTGATTTATTTTCTGTTCCTTCCTCTCTTTCTCTCTCTGGGGAACTCTCAGTATGTGAGACCTGGTGCAGCGCCTTTGCCTGGAGCAGCTCCTGCAACTCCTGGAGGAATCCCAGGTCAAGTTCGTCCGCCTGTCAACATGGGCCCTCTAGCTGGACGTGGAAGAGGTGATTGGCGACCAGCAGGAATAAAGGGCGCTTTGCCCATGCAGAAAGGCTTTCATCCTGGTTATGGAATGCCTGCTTGGGGAGTTAATCCAGCAGGTCGTGGCTATGGAAGTGGATTGGATTTCACTCTTCCATCACACAAGTAAGATAATTTATTCTTACTGAATGGGTTTTGCTTTGGCAGAATTTGACAAACATAAATTTGGAGGTAGATCATGGGTGTAGTCTCAAATTTAGGGTAGATTAAAAAATACTTTGCACTAAAGAACTTTGAAGTCAGATGTACTTTCTGTAGAATAGGCTAAAAAATGATATCACTCATAGTACTAGTATGAGGCACTATATGTACTAATGGTCTTGTTTCCTTAAGAAAACAAACTCGTAAATATAGTTTGATTCTTAACCATAAAATTCACAAATCTCATGAACCATTGCTCTAAATTCAGCTTCAGCAGTGGATCTTGATACCACTGGTTATTTGTTGTTTCTACATGTAAACAGATTTTCTCCTAAAATTACACAGGAACAAGTATTAGACCTTCTATCTGTCAGGGGGCCTGCATGATCTAGATGGAATATATGCTTAGGCTGTCGGCCCCTTTGAATAGAATTTCTCTTCCTGGAGTCGCCTTCAGAAGCTGCAAAATTCTATGCCAACTTGTAGATTTCTTTCCTTGGGTCATGCAAGAATAGATTGGCTACAACTGTACAACAACAGTGCATGTGACATCTGCTCTCATATGAGACAAATTAATTAGTCGCACCAGGAGCCTTTAACATTGACCTTTGCCAATAGCACTTCCACCTTCATTTCCTCCAAGCTTGAGAGTTTGTTCAATCAGAACAGTTGCAGACCGACATCCCCAACTTTCTCGCCTCTTTCAGCAAATCTTTTTTTTTTTGTGTAATACAAATATCATTGTTTATAATATTAACTCAATCCCAAGGAATTATTGCCACTTCCCCAGATCTATGACTTCAAACTCTTTTGCCCATTGTTCCTTTACTTTTGCACTTTTGCTTTTTGAACAATGGCATCTCCAGTAACAAAAATATCAACCATGATTCCATGTGTGACAGAAAAGCAGTAAGCTTACCTTGTTTAGTGTGTTTGACAAAGAGAGTATAGTCCTCTTATCTCTGTCTATGTCTTCTTCTTAGCATCATGTTTCTGAACCTACCAAACGATGCTCTATTGTTGCAGACATTAGAGTGACTGCTTGAGTCTGCAAACTTTGTTCTGTCTAAACTTTCCCTCAAAGTCTGGTTGTAGCTCCGTAAAGAGCTTATTTCAAAACTCTGCATAGAAGTGTGTTCTTGATATTGAATTGCTATAGATCCCAGTTAAAGTGAGCTGCTAAGGACAAAAGAACACTTTCTATATTCATTTTGGCTACTAGAGTGAATGTTTCTTGATGGTCCATCCATAAGTCCTTATGTAGCCTTTCACAACCAATAGGCTGTTTACCTGTTTAGCGATCCATAAGCCTTGTCTTTGAGGGTGCGACCCTTTTGTATCCAACTATTTTTTGATTCTTTGGTTGATCCACCGTATCTCAAGATCCATTCTTCTCTAGTGATTCATCTCTCCTGTCATGGAAAAAGTCCAATTCTTAGCATTTAGTGCTTTGTGAACAGTCTTTGGGATGCCTATATAGTCAAGGGTTGAAAAAGGCTGTATGCTGTGGAGACAATTTATGAGCAGAGACAAAATGGGAAATGGGTGTTGGGTACATTTTTTTGCACCATTTCCCAAAGAAATAAGCCAATCAAGTTGGTTTAATCATGGTTATCAGAAATCGCTGTACTAAGGTCTAAGTTTTCATTGCCTGAACTGGCTTGGAATCATGGGTTTGTACTTGGTCTCATATGGTCTTTGGTCGTGCTTTGGATGGAACTCTTTGGGAGCTTGACAAAGGCTGTGGCTGTGAATATTCAGATCAGGCGGTCTAGATCTGGTTGCATTATGTTCAGCAGACTGCTTAGAAGTTTTGGAATCGGTACTAATAGATGCTGAACAGGAACTGATTCATGTAGTTCTAACATTGGAAAGCCTTCATATTCTTTCATAGATTTCTCCCCCTGAAGATGAATGATCAGGAGTGGGAAAGAATTGGATATGAGTGAGACAAAGTAACTATGGCTCTGGGGATTATAATAGTGATAACCCTTTTGAGTTGAGGAGAATCCAGTTTAGTTTGTTATTGGAGATTCTACCCCTCTCCTATTGCCCTTAGGTCACTTTTCAAGCATGTTCATTTTCAGGCTACAAATGGCCTTGAAAATGAGCAATACATTCCTCATATATCTAGCTTGTGTTTCATACTTTCATCTGCTTTGTAAAGCAGAAGTGTGTCATCCACAGAGATCGAGTGACTGACAATAAGTTGACTACTTCACACCTGAAAAATCATAAAAAGCATAAGATCATTCCCATTCAGATTTTTGAATAATCTTTGCAAGTTTTTGGAATAGTAATGGGAGACAGGATTGCCATGTCATGCCCCTTGTGCAACTAAAATATTTAGCAGGGGAGCCCTTTAGCTGCAAGAAAACTTAACTATAGACATTGCTACAGAAACCTAACCTTTTACAGCTAGGATTTTATCACCCTGCATTTTCCAGTAGGCCCATTGTTTGATATGATGTTTAATAATTTCTCTTATGATTTGATTGTTACTCATGTAATGTGCCTTTCTATGAGTAGCAGTTTTGTTCTCATTCAATTTTCTTATAACATCTTTATATTCTCAGGACCATATTTGAAGTTGATATTGATAGCTTTGAAGAAAAACCATGGAAACTTCCTGGCATAGACATTTCGGACTTTTTCAACTTCGGTTTGAATGAAGATAGTTGGAAAGATTACTGCAAAAAGCTGGTAGGTTGAGTCTCAATTTTGTACCTCTTATAGTATGCGCAGAGTCTCTAGGAATGTGTGTGCTTGTCCATCTCTAGAAAAGTGGAAGCTAAATGAAGTGAATTTGGTATCTCTAGGAACAACTTCGACTTGAGACAACAATGCAAAGCAAAATTCGTGTTTATGAAAGTGGCAGGGCAGAACAGGTAAGTTTGTGGTTTTTGCATTTGTAAGTAAGCTTAGTGTCTGATGTGGCTATATGTTATTGTACCTCATCTGCTATGATTTAATCATTAGATTTTGAATTCATGGGAAGTTTTTCATTCTTGAAAAAATTTGTTGACTCAATTCTCCTCCATTTGGTTTGGTGTCAAATTCAGGATTATGATCCAGATCTTCCACCAGAGCTTGCAGCAGCTGTTGGGATGCAAGATATTGCATCTGAAAATGCAAATTCTGGAAAGGCGGATGCTGGTCTAACTGACCTAGCAAGAGCAAGTGCACGCGGACGGCCTCCTCTTGTATGTGTATATTGCTTCTATGTGAATTGATTCTGCTAAAAATTTGGTCAGATAGCATTTTGTGTTAACCTTGCTTGATTTCAGGACTTCTAAAGAACTTCCTCTACACTGTCTGCTTCACTTAATCTTCTTTGGATGTCACTTAAACTTTGCCCTTCAAATTTTTTTTCAATGTTCAAATTAACAAATCTCTCTCAACTTTCGGTATAACGCAGATTCCCTTGAACTTTGGTCATGGTCAAGAAACAAATTACTTCTTTGTTTATCCAGTTATCCTTTACCCCACATGTTATACCAAGCTTAGAGAACCCTTGCCACAAGGGCTCCTTCTCTATCAACCCCTCTCAAAGCCAGTTCTTATCTCTAACCACATGGCAGCAAATTTGCTCCTTATGCACAATCTTAACCAGTGCTGACTCATTTCTGACAGTGATGGCAGTTAGCCCAAATTGCGGCTGCAGATAGATAAACGCTAGGGTATAGGTGCTTACGCAGGTTTCAAGTTTAAAAAGTCTGTAGATTATGTGAGTTGTGACACTGCATACTTGAGATACAGTCTGAAATTCATGAACTGTGTAATTGTGGAGAAACTAAGACAATGCGGTGGTTGAACACTGAGTAAAATTTCAGGGGTTTCAAGTGATAAAAAAGAAACATATGGAAGCTATATGTGAATTTGCTATAATTTAAGGCAGTTAACTGTACTTAACCCTTGAACTTTTGCTATGCAAATTTTCATCTCACCAGCTTTCTTTCATTTGGTACCAGCCTGTTGGCAGACCAATACCGGTAGAGACTGGTTCGGGTGACCGTCTTCCATCGATTGATACCAGGCGACCACGAATGCACGATACAGATGCCATTATTGAGGTAAGCAGTTGTTCTGTTATCTATTTGAGCACCAACCTGCCTATTTATCTTGTTTGTGTACAATGTTCATTGCATCTCTGCCATAGAAGTGATGTTGTCTCTGGCAAAACAGATTGTGTGCCACAGTTCCATGGACAGTGATGACATGGCAGAGCAACAAGACAATGATCCAGCAAAGATCGATCTTGGAGGGGGTGATGAAGCTGATGATATTCAACAGGATGATACAGAGCATCTGGATAGCTTTTCACCTGCATATAATGGTCAGAAGGGGGAGCTTGAATCAAGAAGAGCACAGTTAAAGAACACTGTCAGTAGTGATGAGATTGTAAGAGAGGATGCTTTGCAATTTCCTCCAGAAGTACCTGCGGATTACCACCCTGACAAGGAGATTGCTGTCCCTCATGAGGAGAGGTACATAAATATTTCTGTATAAATTCCAGATGGAGTTGTTCTTTTTCCCTGTCTCATCAAATCTTTCCTTGACTGGTGATGGCCATTTCACTAGCCTCCCAACCATTGGATAAGATTGAAGGAACTGATGATGTTGTCTTTATACTAGATATGGTAACAGTGGACAACATGTTGCATTTTCTGTATTCAAAGGCAGAGTCTTAAAAAATTGTTTTGCAAAGAAAAAATTTAACAGTGGTAGACTTGGTTTTCACTCAAAAATATATGCTGTGAGAAAGGTTCATGTGTGATAAGAATACTGGATTCTAAATCAAATGGTGTACTGTGTTAATTATTTGGATAAGGGTGTCTATGAATGACGAACAAATTGAAGGATTATTATCTACTTCTTTTGAATGAAGGTGTAGCATCCTGGTTGCTTTTTAATGGTTTACTAATTTGTTTCTAATGGAAAGCTAGATCATTCTGACCTAAACATTTTGGGTGACATATTCTTGAATGAAGCTCTCTTTTCCAGTTGTTTATGTTCCTTTAGCACAACTTTTGAATTGCTTTGCATCATCTTCCAAATTTTGTCTTGTGCTGTGTGCAACATGAAGTTTAGGAATTTTATATGTTTTACATTGAGCTTCATTACCTTGCATACAATCTGAAAGACTTATAGAAGGTTTCTGATGATCATAGGTCTACAAAGGGAAGAGGGCATGTCAGATCCCCCATGATGACTTCTAGTGATAATAAAAGAGGAAAACATGTTATGGATGATCAGAATGAAGAATCATTTGATGCTGGGGATGGTAAGGAAAGTCCGACCTTGTCATACTCCCGTGCCATTGGATCTGATGGGGAGCAGGTTGCTGTAGTTGGGGATGAGATGAATGATGGATCTGTAATGGATGATGGAAACATTAACATAGAAAGAGAGGAACTTGCTGTGGATGCAACAATTGAGGGTACCCGTGAAGGTGGGAACTTAATGCATTCAACAAAGAAACAAAAACTAAGTTCACGAGCAGATCAGTTGTCTCAAGATGATGATGAGGAGGAGGAAGACTCTAAGGCTGCAAAGAGCAGCGAAAACATTGAAGCAAGGTCCGGAAGTAGTAAAGATCAGCGGAGGTTGCTTGATGACGAGGATGAAGTTCTTCAAGACATGCGCCCTCCTCAAGCAGGTAACATCAAGAGACAAGTAGGAGATGAGGATAATGCTCGTAGAAAAGTTTACCATGAGAGAGATGAAACTGGCAGACATAACTTAATCGTGAAAGGGAGAGAAGATTCTTTTTCCCATCGAACTGGGGATGCTAATTCGTCACTTCGTCAGCATGTGAAAAGTGATAGTGCAGACTGGAGGAAGGACAGTGATATATCTGAAGGAAGCTGGCATCGGAGAGATGAGGATCATCATGGGAGAAGGACTAGAGTTGAAGACCCGAGAAAGAGGGAGCTGGGAGGGGAAATTGGCTCCAGAAATCGGGGTAAAGTTAGAGAAAGCGAGAAGACTGAGAATGATGAACATCACCAATCAAGAAATCAGCTGGAAAATGGTAGTTGGAGGGGGGGTAATCATGATCATGATATCACAGGATCCAGACAAAGAGATAGGGATGATAGTCTTAAAAGTCGGAATGAGAAAATGGATGGTCTTCACAGCAAAAGAAGGAAAGAAGAGGGACATTTTAGTCGGGAGCATGCTGAAAAGGAATACCATCATCACAGAGAAAGTAGCAGCCGAAGGAAGAGAGAGAGAGATGATGGCTCTGATCAGCTCAAAAGAGATGACCTAGCGAGATTGAAGGATGATGATGTGCATTATGCCAGGCAAAAAGAAGGGGGATCGTTTCAAAGGGAGAGGAGTGAGAGGCTGAGAGAGCGTGATGAATGGTATAGGATTAAACAAGATGAAGTTTCATCAAGGAGGGATAGAGAAGAACCACGACCAGTGATAAGAAGTGGACGAGCTACTGAAGAGAAAACATGGACAGGTCATTCAAGAGGGAAAGAAGACTACAAAGGATCCAGCAGGGAATACCATCCAAAGGATCTGGGCCGGCATGGTGATCAACTTAAGCGAAGGGATCGAGTTGAAAATGAAAACTTTTCACAGCTTAGGGGCCATGATGATGCTTATGTTCGTGGAAATCAACTCAGCAATGATGAAAAGAAAGCAAGATATGAAAGGCCTAGCGGTCGTGATGGACGTGTTGTTTATGGTCCTGATGCTTCTAGGGTGCATGAACACAAACGGAAAGAAAGTAGTAGAAAGAGTAAAGAGTCAGAAAGTGGAGATCATTGTTCTTTGATCCCCTCTAAGAGATATCAGGATGATCATGGTGGCCAGATAAGTGAGACGGTATGTGTTTCCTTGGACCCAATGCCATAAAAATTTTGCAAGTAAACTTAATAAATACTGAATGTTCATGATTCGAATGGATAGTAAGATGTTACATATTTGTATTTGTTTGATCATTAAGGTGGCTGGAAAGTGAACAATAAAATTGTTTCAAATTTACCAACTTTGTCAATATAGCTTCCATGTGCTTCTCCACTCCTGTCTGTTTTCTTTCTGTTTGTCTTTTCTTTGTAAACTTTTCTAGATGGAGCAGAATGTCATGGATAGAATGAGACAGGAACCATCTGTATATAAAGCTGGTATGCAGTTTTAGATAAATATCTCCTAGCTTAAACCAATATTCAGTATGTGCTGCAAAAATCACCACCAGCAAAGGAAGAAATTTGATTATATATTCCGGCTTGAGCTTGTCAATGATTGCTCTGCCAGAAAGTCTTTGTTTCTCTTTGATGAGTTGAATTGCTGTTTAATCACCTTTCTGAGTTCTGTATTGGGCAACATATTTAGCTGTTCCAAATTTTTTTCCTCAAATCTGCATTGACTCCCCTTAAGCAAGGCGAAAGACATTTTGATGGTCTTAAAAGACTATTGTCAAGTTCTCTTTTTTTTATAAAAAAAAAATTATATTTATTGTTGAGAATCTCTATTGTAATTATCAGTTATTGACCCTTATTCCAAAAGGCAGTTGTTAATGGTATTGGCCATAAAAGCATGCCAAAGAAAGGGATTTAACCAAATCTAGTAGATATAAGATATTATTATATTAGAGATCTGATATAGGGGAGGGTTTACCTGATTATCCAATGTTAAAATTTCAGAAACAGCCACACGACTGCAGACCTTGTATCATATGCTTGATTGAAAGTGTATCTACGATGATAATTGATGTATGCCTATATTTTCCTTTTCTTGAAGAAGGATACTGGGTAAGGATGAGACATTCTCATTCACTTGCCTACTTTGGTTCAATTTTCTGTTTTTTCTTTAAATTTCATTTTGAAACTTTAGAATTAGGAAAATCACTGAATGCAATCAAGTAATTAGTCTCTCGTCCCATACAGACGTGCATGAACTAAATGTATCAAAGATTATTTGAGTCTGGTTTTGAAGTTGCCATTTTGTTTCCTTCTCTGTTGTGATCACAGATTTGTAATGGCTATAAACTTGTGGATAACCGAATTTCTGTGCATAGAAAATTCGAAAAAATGAGAGAGTTTACTGACCACATTATGTAGAGCATATTTACAACTTGCAGGAGAATTCAAAACATGGATAATTATTTGTGGTGTGAAAAGAAAATGAAACTGTTGAATGCTTTTGGTTGTTAGAAGCAGGTCAGCATAGACATAATTTCGTGTAAGTTCACATAGAGGTGCTAGTCCAATGTGATGCTGTTTTGGCCGTGTCACTTTTGTAATTTCACTCATGATAATAGACTACAACCTCAGAGAGAGTTGAGGCAAAGACTTGATCCTCTAATACTCTCTTGGTCTTTCCCCTGACAATCCTCAGTGTTTCATAAATATGCTCAAATGCAAATCAAACTATGGACATTTTCTGCTTATGTTTTTGTGCCAGGCTTTCCTATTGAGAATGATTCAATTATTTGTTGAACTTTCTGTAATGTTCTGTACCTTGAAATATTGTTGTTCGTATGCATACAGATCAAAAATAAAAATATATTTCAGAGGATGCCTAAATAGTAGTGGGTGTGCTTTTGTTCACCAAAAAGTTGCCAAAATGAACAATTTTTTAACAATGCTAGGAAGTTTCTTTTTGAGTTTTGACTTTATATTGACTAATTTTTTGTAATATCATAGAACTTTCAAATTGTTCATTATAAAGCAGAGTGTTCTCCAAACTTATTAAGAAAAGTTGATCAATTTGTTGAAATATCATTTGGAAAGAGATAGTTTGACTAGTTAACAGCAAGAAGTTGCATTACATGAGACAAGAAAGTAGATAGCAGGTAACTCAAAAATCAGGTTGGTGAGATATGATTTGCTGTTAGTTTAGTTTGCAAATTTGTTGCTGGAATATTTTGAGAGGGGTGATATTGGGCTAGACTAGGTAGGTTGTGTGCAATGATAAAATACTTTCTGTAGCTGTTGATTCATTCTGTGGAAATCCACATTAATGTCAACCTGTGGAAATCAAATGATAAATGATAAAAAAGAAGAGCCGAAAGTTCCATAAATTTTTGAAATTTAATCCATATTAATGTCAACCTGTGAAAATCAAAATTTCTAATGGTCCTGTGCCTTTGCGGAATGATCTTTTTGCTTTCAGCTATCTATACTCTTTGCCTTTAGCTGTCTGAAATCTCAATACAATATGGGAAACAAGCTATTTGTTGTATTGCTTTTTGCTGTGTTAATCTGATTACAGATCCCTCTCAACTCAGAATGATGACTCATGTGAGACCATGCTTTTCCTTAGCTTCATTCTCCAATCCCACATTAAACATTCCAGTCAATTCAGAACTTCTATTTTCACTCATGTTAATATAACCATCTTTGATGAAAAATCGTGAATCTGGAGCTCTTGGCAGTGCTACTGCAATCCATTATGTGCAACTGAAACTCTTCATCAGGTAACTTATTGAGATCAAGCTGTGTGTGTGGTCTAATTGGCTGGCATTACCGTTAGTCGCACTGTTGAAGCTTGGACAACATAATTCATACTTTGTGTTAAAATAATGAACAATGGTTTCCCTCAACTAAGTCATTATTTGATTTTAACTTGGAAAAGTTATTAAATGTTTTTCCTCTTGCTCCGTGCTGTCAGGTAAACTTGAGAGGAAGATCAGAGCAACAAAGTGGTGAGGTTAATGTGAATCGTCAGTCTTCAAGGAAAAACAGGGAAGAGGCTTCATCAGATGATGAACAGCCTGGCTCAAGACGGGGACGCTCTAAATTGGAACGCTGGACGAGCCATAAAGAGAGGGATTTTGGTATCAACTCCATGCCATCATCTTCTTTGAAGAGTAGAGATGTAGATAACAATATCAGCCCACCTGAAGAAGTTTTGAAAAAGACAGAAGATAAGCCACAGCCTTTGGTTGATGACAAAGAAACTGGTACAGAAATGAATAATGCCAATGCTAAAGCAATGGAGGACAAACACTTGGATACTGTTGCAAAATTGAAAAAGCGAAGTGAACGCTTTAAGCTTCCTATGCCTAGCGAAAAAGACGCCATGGCAATTAAGAAAATGGAGAGTGAACCTTTGCCTTCAGGTCAAACTGAAACCCGCCCAGATTCAGAGATCAAATCAGAGCGTCCAGCACGAAAGAGGAGGTGGACTAGCAATTAAATGAGAAAAGGAAGAATTTTACTGTGATTTGATACAGTTGCTGCCTTCTATGATATCCAAATGTGCTGCAGCCCATTAACTTTTCTTAGTTTTTTGTATCTTGAGAATATTTGTATATACTTTGAAAAAGTTGTAGAATTCCACTGGCCGCGGATGGGCACAGATGACTTCCAAGTTTGTTTTAACACAGGACCATATATAGAGTGTATTATTACCATTTGATGAAGTGCATCAGATTCATCAGCAGGGAGTGGATCTCCAGGGGATTGGAGATGGTTGAAAATGAAGATCTCAAGCCATTGATTCATAAAGAAACAAGCAGATCAGGTCTTGCTGAATGTGATTTTTCTGATGATTTTTTTACTGATTCAATATGGTGTTGTAGTTGGATAAGTTCACACTTAGTATTCTTGAAATAGAAAGGCGAAGATAGATAGATGATTTTGTTTTCTATGAATGTGATTAAAGTGATGAAGGCGGCAGGAATCTCAATAAAACAGCTGCATGCTCGAACTGGCAATACCATTTATGTATATGTATTATTAACTCTGGGAAGTTTGTGTATTTAGATTAAATTGATCTAAATCTTAGGAGGCTGACGTGGTGCAGGCAAATCGGACCAAACTTGTAAATCATTCGGGTGGATTTTTGGGTAGGTTTATGACTCATCAACTCAAACAGGCGATAGATCTTTGTTAGATTAAAGAAGAACGAATTTTTAAGATGGGGCCGCTTTGGCATGGCTAATTAAACCCCCATCACTGTAGATAATGAAGCAAATGTCAATTGGAAGTATCCAATTTACAGTGTCTTGTCCTTGATTCTTATCTCATTATTCTCATTAACAAATTCAATACTAATTTAAGCATTGGAGGAATTTGGTTGGACTCCCATACAATTTTAATAACTTTGTGAATTTTAAGAGCAAGTTTTGAAAGAAAAACCAACCGATGATCAAGTTCAGAAAAAAAAAATAAAAAAATGCTCTCATATTTACATCAGGAGAAGATTCATGTACTCATCAAAGAATTTGTGCATACGTGCATGTGTATGTGCGCGCGCGAGGGCGCATCTCCATCATGGGAAACAATCAATGGGTTCCTTCTCCATCATGTCAGCCCGTTGGAAATGGTGAGTGTTGGCTTTCATGCGGTTGAGTTTTGTTTATCACATTTGAGGATCTAAGAATACAAGTTAGTTCGTTTACTCCTTTATGAAGATCTCTCAACCACAATTCTGTACCTCCAAAAGTTGTCTGAAAATGGATGGTGTGTTCTAATGGCACGTTCAAAATGAAAAGGTTGAGTTTATAATATTTCTTGCTCATGCGCGGCAGGTCACATTGGCTGTTAAGTTGAACACAAGATATCATTTCAACAAAGGGGTAGGGCGGTCATGTAGTCTGCAAAACGGCCTCATTTTCATCCCTCAATTTGCCGCCCATAACTAAATATTTCTTGGGTTCTTCGGTATATCCTGAGCCCCCAGTTTTTGCTGTTTTCGTTTAGTTTAGAAACCGCGGTTTATTCCTGACTGAAAAGGGATTCGAACTATGATTCCACTCAGTTTGTTAATTGCTACAGCTGTAAATATGGTTGGACTGAGTTTGCTCCCTTGAGATGTGGTATTGTCCTCTTTCTTTCAGGCAGATGGAAAATGGACGGAAATCATGATACACACGATAGCCCTCATGTACTCATATAGTCCCCACTACCTATCAATTTCTTGTCTGTTCCCATTCTCCCTCACATGTGTTAGTCTTCCAACTAATTAATCTGTCCTTATGAGTTGTTACCACTAAGGTATAGGACAAATTTCTCTGGGCCCCGCTCTACAATCTCAATCTCTCTTTTATAATTTCTACAAATACCCTACCATTCTCAAGCCAACATACCGCACTAATCTGGCTAGCTTATCCCCAAGTACCATAATTCTCCATTATCGCACAAAGTTTCATAATGTTCTGTTTGAAAAATCATCGTTTTGATTTTTATTTTCGGAGTGAAACTATTAGTTTGATATTATTTCAAGAAAATAATGATTAATTTAGTACAATCATCAAGAATTGATTAAATACAATTGATATTGAAACATATAAAATGAGATAAATATATACATTTTCTGAACTGCAACCCAAAATCTCATATTTGTGAAGTTTCTATGTTTCAATCTTGACCATTTCAAAAATGGAAAATTTTAATTTAACCCCTCTTAAATGTGACATGAGTGATATACCTTTATGTGATAAAAAAATTAAAATACCATCTCATGTTTTTAAAATGTTGTTGGACACCCCCCTCCCCCGGCCCACCCAACTAAGCGCAGCCATAAGTGGAGTGCATGAGCCAAAAAATGCAAGTTGTGATTTTTTTACGGTAAAATTCATTTTACACCTTTGTATTTAAATTTCGTCTCACTTTACACCATTGTATTTTTAATTATATCACTTTGTCTTTTTATATTTTCAATTTTACTTAAATTATTCAATTTCATTAAATTCTTTTCATCTTCTTAACACCATTAACTTTTTCTTTTTAAAAGATGAAGTTACCCATTTTAATTGTTCATTTAACAAATAAAACTTATCTTCTCCATAAAATAGAAAAATTTATATTTGAAGATTTAGAAATATAAAATCACTAAAGACATATAACAGAAAAGCATTTCTTAAAGACCAACTTTAAATGCCCCTATGAAATCTCACTCACACATAGTTTTGTTGCTATTTTGTGCTAGAAGCAGTTTTTTTATGTATTAAGTAATAAAATAGAGTTAATAAAGCAATTCTACAGAGGAAAAAATGAGGTCTGCATATTATTAATTGAGTTTTCTTTAATGGAAATAATTATTTCTTCTAGAGATACTATTAGTATATGATGCAAGTTTTTGATGCATTTGTAGTATAATTAATAGTGATGTTCAAGTTTCATCTTTTAGCATTCAGCTTGAATCTTGTAATTTAATTTTAATATTATTTTGTCTAAAATTTGTGTATATAAGAGAAGAGGAGCTGGAAGAGATTGACAAAAAAATATTGAGGCATAGGTATTTTGGGTATATTAATATAAAGTATGAGAATCTAACCATTTTTGCTTGGTTTGTTAACAGAACTTGAAGAAGTTTTAATAGTGTTAAAGTAAGTGAAATAAAATGGCGACTACAAGGATGCAAAGTGATGCAATTAAAAGTATAAAGGGGTAAAGTGAAACGAAGTTTGAGTACAAGGAAGTAAAGTAAATTTTACCCATTTTTAATGTATAAAATGACTATTATGCCCTTAGTATATTAACTATTAGATTTTTTTGTTTAAATGAACGGCCTTGATTGTATAGTACTTAATATTTATAAAAAATATATAAAAAATTATTTATACATTTACATATGTATATATACAACACATTATATATTATAATATATTTATCAATATTATATAATATGTATTATAAATATAATATAGTATTATAATATATATAGGCTGCCATGGTAGCCATGCCAGCTAGATCTGGCCAACGGTTGTCTTGTTAAAAAAAAGAAAAACTTGGCTTTAGGCTACCATGGCAATCAACTGTCCGAGGGAAGGGAGGAAGTTATATATATTATATATGTGTATAAATATAAATATGTTGTAAATAATTATATATATAATTTTATATATGCATGTACATATATTATATAGTATTTGATTTATATAAATATGTTATATATTTATATAAATATGAACTTATTTAGTTTTGATAATTATATATATATGTATATATATGATTTCATACATATTAAATGGTATTTAATTTATATAAGTATGTTATATATTTCATAAATATAAAATTATTTAATTTTAGATTAAACAAAAGAAAAAATATATATTATATATATGTGTGTGGATATGTTATAAATAATTTTATATACATATATGTATTTATATAATTTTTTAAATGGAAATAAATAGTATTTAATATACATTAATATGTAATGTATTTTATAAATATTAAATCATTTAGTTTTGATATTTTTATATATATGTATATGTATATATAATTGTATAAATATTAATTAGTATTTAATTTATATAAGTATGTTATATTTTTTATAAATATGAAATTATTTAATTTTAGATTAAATAAAAGAAAAAGAAATATATTATATATATATGTACATAGATATGTTATAAATAATTTTATATATACATATATATAGTATGCATATATGTATTTATATAATTTTTTATATGTATATAATTATATATAATTTTATAAATATTAGATAGTATTTAATTTATATAAATATCTTATGTATTTTATAATATAAAATTATTTAATTTAGATTAAATAAAAAAAAACAAAAAACATAAGGATATAAAATAATTATATGTATAAGGGTATTTTCATTCATTCAATGTAAAATTCAATTCAAAATGACGAAAGGAGGCAACGAGCCACAATTTATAAACATAAGGCGGCATTTCAACCTTTTTTTTTATTACAAGAAGAAAAACCGTTTATTTCACATTTCACATGACGGTAACAAAGTTTTAGCCCTTTCAATAATATATCAACTGAGTAAAATGTTACAATCAATAGGAATAGATTTTTAAAGAGTAATATACCAAAACAATCATTTGTCAATTAATCAATGACATTGTTCTCATATTTATGTGTGAGATTTGAAATATAAACCTAAATAATTTCAAATGTGGTGTGCATCTAGTTTTTCTTTTTTAAATAATGGATTAAAATGTTGAACCATAAGAGTGAATTGTCATTTCTTATAACTTAAAATAAATATTTTTATCAAAAGAAAAACTAAAATAAGTATCTTAAAAGTTTCGTTCATATCCTTATGAGTTTGAGATCCAAACCAAGAGTACCAAGGGACTTGGCCAACACAGAGAATCACACGAGTAAGAGCCGGTTTAGATTTGTATTTTAAAATTTATTTTTTTAATTTTAAGAGTTTTAAAAAATTTTAAAATATATACTTAATTTTATATAGAAGTATAAATTTATTTGGATTAATTATTTACTAATATTGAATATAGTGGGTACTGTAATGAAACTTAAATTAATTTTTAATTTTTATGTATAAAATATGCATTTTTTAAAAATATATACATTTAAATTTTTTTATGTCAAATAGGATTTTAATGGATTTAACCATAGAATAGTGAGATAGATATAAAAATATAAAAATAGAAATAGTATTTTTAAGAAAATAATTATAATATGCATTTTTTAAAAATATATACATTTAAATTTTTTATGTCAAATAAAATTTTAACGGATTTAACCATAGAATAGTGGGATAGATATAAAAATATAAAAATAGAAATAGTATTTTTAAGAAAATAATTATATTTTTAATTATTAAATAATAAAAAAAGGAAAAAAAATTACACAAATGAAAAATATTCTTTGTTTTATGAGAACGTATATCACCCACTTCATATTAGGGTGCAATCAAATCGAGGCGAGACGACTTGAGTTTGAGCAAACTTTTCAACAAACCTAAAAATTTAAGCTCGAGCTCAATTAACTCAATTTAATAAGACTTAAATTGACAAATAAATTTTAAATAATTATAAATTTGAACTCAAACTCAAAATAAAAAATAATAATATAATATATATTTATTAATGAAATACAAATAATATTTAGTTATATATTATCTTACTAGCCTTAATATAAACAATTCGAAATCGATTCAAATTAGAATTTAAGTTCAATTCAGCTCTACTCAAATTCGAAATAACTTGAGCTCAACTCTTAAGACTTATGAGTCGGTCCGACTCATTTGTATTCCTCCTTCATGCATATATTATATTATAATTTAATAATTTATAAACTAGATGAAGAAATATATCCAAAATCCAAAAGGGTCTCCGGTTTTCTCGTTCAGTGCTACACTTCAGAAACAACATTCATTGCACTAAAGTTGACGGAGTGCGGATCTATCATCTGCTCGCACCCAGGAAATGCATAGGGATCTTAGGAATTGACTTGAATATGAAGGAAAAATCATGGGTTTGCACTCTTATTACTCAGCTTTCTCTCTGCATTGCACTTTATATAGCTCTCAATATAGGCCATCCTCAGAAGCCTACTCGTGCGAACATCTCAAGTGAAGCCAGCCCAAGCTATTTGTACTTTATAACTGTTGCTGGAGGCTTTAGGACACCTGAAGAACAGACCCTTTTGCTTCATCAGGTCATACCGTTGTCCTCTGATTGGTTCCCTTTTTTTTTCCCCCTTGGAAAAAGATTGGATTTTTATTTGTTCTGGAAGTGTATTTCTGCAATTTCGGAGTCAATATGATTCTATCAATGGTTAAAAGATTGAATATTGCTCCTTTTCTCATTTTTTTTTCTACTTCTTTTTTTTGGGGGGGAGGGGGAGGAGGGGGAGATGCGAATCCCATGATGGATTTGCTATATTTAGTGTAATTTTGCATGTCTGAGCAGTGATTTTTCATGACAATACACAAGAGCAGGGATTCTTGCTGGTGGATGTTGATTTCACTGCTGATATAGGAATTTAATCTACGTTTCTAAGCAACTTCAGTTTGTATATTTTGTGATCTATTTATGCAATTTGGGTTACTAACTGCGATCTTGATGTTAAGAAAGATGGCGAAGGTGGCGAAGGCCTATAAGGCGCGTTTCATAGTCGACATTAGTGAACTTGGGATATCTGATCCGCTTCTGCAGAATGTGAGATTTATTTCTTATTGCAGTGAAAACCTGAGTTTGTATATTTTGCTTCTCCGACTTCATTTATACAGAGTTCATATTTCGCTTGCTCTTGATTTAAGATGGTCAGAATTGGACATGATATGTCAACTTCCCAATAGGTCGTTACGTTATTCCAGTAAACATGAAAAGTAGTAAAAGTGCTATTTAATTCAATAGAACTAGTAAACATGAAAAGTTACCAGCTCTGCTCTTACTTTATTCCATATGCTCACAATTAGTAAAAGTGTTTTTTTCTTCTTTTCCATTTACTTTTAGTATGTGTGAATTGTTTCCAGATGTATGCTCCTTTTTCCATTTACTTTTAGTATGTGAATGGTTTCCAGATATTAAATGATCCACCTTTGGATATTCAGGACCAACTTTATGTCCATTTGAGAGAAATTATATCTTGTCTATCATGGCAGTGCTTTCATTGTTTTCACTGACTTGTATTTTTAAATTTCTTGTTTCACTGTTTTACTCTGTGTGTTGGCAAAATATAGTTTTTTCTTTAAATTTTTTCTATCGTTGTGTTCCACCTTTAAGAAGTAGGATCCGTTCTAGATTTATAGCTGATTATAACTTCTTGTTTCACTTGATCATGCTATAGCTTCTTGTTGTAGAATTACTGTTTAGAAAATTAGTTTGGATATATGAACTGTAATAGTTTTGCTAGTATTCATTAATTCAAATCAGCAATGAATACAAGTCCTTCTCAACAGGCAATGACGTTTCCCGAGCTGCAAAACATGCCCTGGTATGTTGTAATCTTTATACAGTTCAATATGTTTAAAGCATATTGCATTTTACATTGTTAATAGGCCCTCTGTTGTTTACATGTTGTGGTACTCTGAGAGTGTACCTTTTCCTGTTTCTTATCTGCCATTCGCTACCTGTAGGTACACCACTGGGGCTTCGGAAGGACAGGCCACTTATTTCTTAAAGAAAATTGGAATTCCCAATGGTCGAACTTTAGACATTATTGCATTGGATACCGTGTTATTTCAGGTGTGGGATATGTTCTTTATGTGTCTTCATTCATGCACTTCATTAATTTCTTTGTGAATAGCTTATTGCTTTACTTTGCTACAGTTCCCCCCTCCTCTCTCCCTCTTCCTCTAGATGAGAAGTTAAATAATGATTAGCTACTGTTGAATTATATTGACGATATGGCCATTTTTCTTCCTTCCTGCTAAAGTTCCAAGTTTCAATCCTAAGTCAAAAAGAAAATGCAAGAAAGAGATCCGCTGTTATCCCGACACTAGAGAACAAAAGTAGCCTTTTGAGTTTCAAGAATTTCAAAGAAATAGCTCATTTTAGCTGTTAAACTGGTGAAGGAAATCCTAAAAGCTAAATTAGCATAGTTCCAAAATGATGCTTTGTTCTGAGGCTCTCCCTAGCATTGTATTTGAATTTTTTGGTTCAGGAGTCATAAACATCTTTCAGATAATTGTTGTCTATTAGCTATAATCAAATCGGCCAGTCGGCTCCAGTTGAGTATAACAGGAGTCTGCACATATGTTTCTGTTGAATAATCATTTAGCTGATGTATCACATCCTCCCCATCTCGGACATAGTGAAGTTTGTTTGATCTCTAGGAATTTCTTTTAATCAAGAAGGAACAAATTTGATAGATTATCATAGTGGTTACCTCTGTCTACTAACCTGTTACATCAAGGTCAAAGGATTCAATAGGTTGGTAAGAAATTTTGAAAGATGGAATCTTTCTAGTGTCCTTTTTATATAAACCCATCTTTTTCCTAGATCAAAAACTTCAACGTCATTAATTCATTTGTTAAAAGTGCCCTAAAGAGAAGCCGCTGGGACAAATTTCTAAACATCCTATATGATTGGTCAACAGATTGAATCTTGTCTTGCATAAACTTGATCTTTATCCATTGGATTGATATTCTTTATATGAGATATGCACTCTTTAAATTAGTTTTTACTTCTTTCTTGTAGTAACATAGTTTTCTATTAACCCTATGATTTAGGATATATCAAGTTTATGTGGAAATGATCAGATTCTGTGGCTGAAGAGGACCCTAAATGAGAGCAATAGTGACTGGTAATATACATGTGCATTGTTTGTTTTCTTCCATTTTCCTCTAATTCCTTGTTACTACAAGTTTCAACTTCATCGCTATTCTAGTAAAAATGGAAGGTATCTGTTGGATGGGCACTGAATATGCAATATAGGCAATTCTTGTAATTATAATTTCCATACTTCAATTGTTATTTCTTATGTTTAGGAAGCAAAGTCCTCTTCTAAATGAGAAGTAATTGAAAAAGCCCCATCTTTAACAAAATATTCAATGTAGCTCATCATCTAAATTTTGGCTTGATGTATTTTACACTTTCGCTTACACAATGGCTTCATGTTTCTTATGCTTATTGCAGGCATTCATTTCTCCTTTTTCTCTGAATTAATGCAGGAGAATTGTTGTTGGATTCCACCAATTGATCTCTTGTGACTATAACATCTTGAAAAGGGAAGGAGAAACCCTCTTGGAGCCTTTACACAGCATATTACTGCACTATGGAGTGGTAAGAACCAAAACTCCAAGTTTTGAATTGTCCCTAAAGATAATATAAGTTTTCCTTTACCACAATATGTTGTTCCTCTTGTTCCCTGGGGCATAAACAAAACACTGTATATTCCATTACTAACCCCATTTCTCCCTTTTAAATGCTGAAAACTAAAGAGTGACCACAGTCATGTTCTGAGATAATTCCTTTGTCCCTTAGGATGCATGTATAACAGCCAAAGCGTGTGCTGGCCATTCAATAAATAATGGTCCTATTCTTACTGCCATTAATCAGAATTCGGTCTTCAAAGAGTGAGTACCTTTTCATTTATCCCTGGTGTTTACAGCAATACTGTTTACATGCAATTTTTCTGGTAAAATGACTTTTTGCTCTCTCTCTCTCTCTATATATATGTGTGTGTGTGTGTGTGGCTCTTCAGGGAAACAATCAATGGGTTCCTTCTCCTTCATGTCAGCTCGTTGGAAATGGTGAGTGTTGGCATTCTTACGGTTGAGTTTTTTTTATTACATTTGAGGATCTAAGAATACAAGTTAGTTTGTTTACTTCTTTATGTAGATCTCTCAAACACAATTCTGTACCTCCAAAAATTGTCTGAAAATTGATGGTGCGTACTAATGGCATGTTCAAAATGAAAAGGTTGAGTTAATAATATTTTTTACTCATACACGGCAGGTCACATTGGCTGTTAAGTTGACAGGCGAAGTTGAACACAAGATATCATTTCAACAAAGGGGTAGGGCGGTCATGTAGTCTACAAAACAGCCTCATTTTCATCCCTCAATTTTGCTACCCATAACTATTTCTTGGTTTCTTCTGTATATCCTGAGCCCCCAGTTTTTGCTGTTTTCATTTAGTTTAGAAACCGCGGTTTATTCCTGAATGAAAAAGGTATTTGAACTATGATTCCACTCAATTTGTTAGTTGCTGCAGCTGTAAATATTGTTGGACTGAGTTTGCTCCCTTGAGATGTGGTATTGTCCTCTTTTCTTTCAAGCAGAGCTTCCTCAGCATGTCAGCTTGTGAGGCATTTGCATTCTTTTTGCAAAATCTGAAGCTTAAAAGCAACACAATGCTACACAAGTCTCTCTCAGTTGCATTCACTTCCACAAATAAGTACACAAATCGAGCTTGGTGGCGTATTGCCTGTCTACTTTGATGAAAATTGATTTAAGAGGGTGTTTGGTTAAGCTTATAAGTTTTTTAAACATCTTGTACCATATTTGATTTTGAGCTTTTAAGATATCATAAATATTTTGTAAATTTATTTTGAAAAAAGCTTATAAACTCTCAAAATAAGATATTGGAATTTTCTGTTTTTTTTTTAAATTTTTTTTGAGTTTTTAATTTAATTTTAAGATTTTAACAAGTTCGTTTAGTTTTAATCATGAAATTATAAAATTATTGCTATTTTATAAATTTTAAAAATTTATTTTATTTAAATATTTGAACAACTTATTTTTAATATATGATTTAATATTTTATAAATTTTAAAAATATTATATAAAATATAATGGCTTATAAAAATATTTTAAATAAACTTAGCTAGTCCTTCAAATCAAATTGTGTCATATCTATATTTTTTAATAATTAGATGATTTTAATATATAATAAGGCGGGATACAAACAAATTGAGCCAATTCACGAGTTTAACGAGTTGACTCCAAAAGTGTTCGAACTTGAGTTCGAGGAATTCAATCTTGAGCTAAGTTTGTATAAAGTTTGAGCCAAGTTAAAGCCAAATAATTTTTGTTCGGAGGTTCGTGAGCCTATAATTTTTCTTAAAAAAATAATTTATATATATAAAAATTATAATAATATATTAATTTTATATATATTATAAAATAATTTTACATTTTGAGCTTGAACATATAATTTTATCACAATGTCGAGCTCAATAAGTTAAGCGAACTTCAAATTTCTGAGCTCAATTTTATTTGATTTGAATTCGAGCCCGAGCATGAATTCGAAAAGATATTCAAAATTTGGCTCAACTTAGCTGATTTGCATCCCTATCGTAAGGTAGCCTGAAGACCCGGATGACTTGAGTACGTTGGTTCCAATCCTTGTTCTCCTCTTTTGGGTGATCGTGTGAAATATTATATAATTTCCCCTTTGATGCAGAAATTATGCCCTTAGTAAATGTAATAGGGCCTATCAAAACTTTTCTATTTTACGAAGACTTTTTTACGTTAAGGTAATTGAATTAATGCTCCAAAATTACTTCAATTTGGTCAAACTAAATTAGTAAAATTACTTTTTTTCGTAAAAGAAATAGGGTTATATCATATGAGGAACCTGGCAAGTACTTTTGGTGTTGGCTGTTGGGATATCCAGTCTGTCGAGAAACATCAGCAAGAAAAAAAACCAAAAAGGAAAAATGCAATACCAAGGTAATTCACGACTCTCATTTTTACCAAAATACCCTTTGACCTCTGCTCGTCCTCAATTTAAGTGTTAGACCTGAGGCAAGAAGAAGTTAGGTTCCCTCTTTACAAAAATCCCAACTCAACAATGAGGCAAGCAAAGAGCTGAGGTTTTTCTCATGGGTTGTTGCTCCTCTTTGTTTGCCAATGATTTCACCCATAATCCATTCATCAACCAAAATCAACAACCCTTTGTATGTATGCTGCAGTGAACCTGGATTCTTACAAGTGCGTGAGGCTGTGTTTGTATATGTATATACTATTGTCAACAGTCAGCAGCAACAAAACAACAGTATCTTCAGAAACAATTTCCAGTACTATGCAATTTCCCAGTTTTCATTATCCAAATTCCATTTCGGTGAACAATTTTGTTTGCCTCCTTCAACTATGTGCATGCATGTTTTCACCTATGAAATTCACTTGTGATGGCTGTGATGATGATGAGTTTCCTTGAGTTGGGTCGGGCTTCAGACGGATCTGACCCGTATCTTGGCGGGGCAAACCCGGATGGCTCTCTCCCTCTCCCTCTCTCTCTCAGTTGCATAGGCAACCGGGTTTTGCAGCCATGGCGGTGCCTCCGTCTCTTTGCCCGCTGTTTCGAGATCTGAGCCTCACCTTTTTATTTTTTCAGATTTTTTCTGATTTATGAATATAATTAGTACTTTTAATTTTGACATGGTTTCGTTTCTCTTTGTTTCTGGAAAACAAATATAACTAATTTAGTATTATACTTGGGAAATTGTTATTTGCTTATTCACATTCTATTTTAAATTTTTATATTAGGTTATTGATAAAAACATTTATTTAAATGTATTTATATTTATTTGTAAAATAAATATACTCTTTAATTTAATAATTATTAATTTAACCTTTATTACTCATAAAAATATTCTACTTCAATTTATTCAACTTAATATAAAATAATAATAGACTTAGCAAATGGGTACTCGTGAGTAACCCAAGAATAGTTAATGACAGTTTGAATAAATTTATCCATAGTGATAAGGGATAACCTAATGGCTCAACAGGTTTAGCATCAAATGAGACAGTTTAGGAGGCCCAACATCAAGTTTGTTTAGTCAACCTATACGACTTCACTTGATAGAGTTTGAGGTCAACCCATATCGACCTTAGGACCATTCCAGAAGTTTCAGTAGTTAGGTCCAATCGACATGTATCGACCTTAAGACCTATTCTGGCTTGACTCAGAACTCTGCCGCATTTATTAGTCTGACAGGCTGCATGCATCCGCATTAATTATGTGTGACAACTGGTACAGTCGTTGCCACCAACTCTGCCAATCGTGCCATCACCTTTGGTAGAGGCGCGCCTCCAGAGGTACTGTCCATATGGGAAAACAGGAGATTTAGCCAGGTGGAATAGTACGAGGATCTGGACATAGAATGCCTACCAATCCCCTAGCAAAGACAAAAGTCAATACACCTGATAAGGGTACCAGGGTCAAAACACGTCTGGAGAAGGTTATAAATACTTCAAACTCAACTACGCTCAAAGGAATATCCAAATACACTATAAACCTTATACACTTTTTGCATTCTATTTGATTTTCACATCTCAACCAGAATTAACTTGAGCGTCGGAGTGCCTTAGCCGAGGGCACCTCGTTTAGTTTAACGTATGTTGTGGTTGCATATCTCAAGCCTCAAGATATATACAACCCTGAGCACACGACCTTCCTAGTTGATTCATCCGAAACACAACCCCCTTTCTCTATACGTAGCTTTCAGTCGCATCATTTGGCACCGTCTGTGGGAAACTATTAAGATTGCAATGAGAAAAATGGTAAACACATGCAGAGCAGTATCCAAAAGGGAAGAGAAATGGAGGTCCACTTCTCCACCTCTCCCTAACCCCCAGCAAGGTACATACGCTTTGAGCACCAGCACCCCTCAGGAGCAGGTAATGATGCTCACCATGCCTCAGTTGATGCAGCTGATAAGTGAGCAGATTTCCACTCAAATATCAGCCCAGCTATTTGCCGCTCTGAACAGGCACACTACAGTGCCCGCTCCCACCGCCAGTGCAACTTCGCAGCCGCCCCCATCAAAAAACAGGCCCCTTGAGAACAGCCGCGGCTATCGAGAATCCAAGCAGCCACCCGCTAGGCGCAAAGTTAGTCCTAGACGCCCGCAGGAGGATAAGAGACGTCCTGAAGTACGGTAAGAGGTAGCGAACTCGGCAGATCTGCCAGACCTAATCGAGCCATGCAACACGATAAGGTTGAACGCTCTAGGTGTGACTATCATGAAGAGAGAGGAGAGTCTACAGACTTTGTGCATCGGCCCATTTGAGTCCCGCAGCGCGATAGGGCCGAGCATCTTAGATCAAGTCTTGATCGGAATGCCACCTAGGCGGATCGGGAAGAGTGGGAAAAAGTATCCCATCAAGTCCAGAAGATGAACAGACGTCTCAACGAGATTTCGAGGAGAAATACTGACGGAGCACCAAACTTGGAGGCTTCTCAAAGGTCTTGTCGGGAGAGAGGGTCCCCATTCGTTCAGGAAATCATCGACAAGCGCATCGCCGTGGACGCCAAAGTCCCTACCGGTCTATCGAGGTACGATGGTTCTACCGACCCCAATAAGCATCTCATGTAGTTTGAGCACATGATACAGTTGCATGGACACAATGAATATATCTATATCAAGATGTTAGTGACCACCTTCCAAGGTATCGCACTAGACTGGTTCGTAAAGCTTGAACCATCATCAATTTACTCCTATGACCAACTATGCGACAAATTCTTGCACCAATTTGCTAGTAGAAGGAAGGCTATGCTTCCCCATACCCACCTCTATACCATCAAGTAAGGCAAAGGGGGGTCTCTCCGTGATTTCTTTACTAGATTTAACATGGAGGTCCTAAAAATAGATAACCCCATAATTGAGTTCTTGATCAATGTATTGTTTTTGGGGCTCAGGTACAAAGAATGCGCCAATGCTTTAGTACAGGAACGACCCGAGTCAATGGAGGAGCTGCTCGACCTGGCAGAAAGATATATGACACAGGAGGAAATGAACAAGCTCAAATTCGGATCATCCGAGGTCGAGAAGAAAAAGAAGAAGAGAGACAACCAAAAGCAAAAAGAGCGAGGTCGATCTCCGATCAAACGCTTCCATGACTATTCGCCACAGAACATCCCAAGGAAGGAGGTTCTGTACTCCATCCAGCAAGATAACCTCCTTAAAAAGCCCAAAAGTTGACGGAGACTGAAGCGATGAAAAAATCAAAAGAAATACTACCATTTGCACAAATAGAAAGGGCATGACACTAATGAGTGCTTTAATCTCCAAGATGAGTTTGAGAGGTTGATCAGGCACGGCTACCTAAAAAACACATAGCTGTGGACGCACAAATTGAATGGGGCAAAACTGACCGAACTTCCTATCGAGAAAGATTGGTTAGCCCTAGGAGAGAAGATAAAGAAAAGAAGCCCACCCAAGAAGATCACCCACCCATCAGAGGGGTGATTGACATGATTGCAAGAGCAGAGGTCCCACTGGAGGGGATTCTAAGTCCGCTCAGAGGCAAACATAGAGGAGGCTTGAGTCCAATAAAGCTGTGCCTGTGGAGACAACTTTCCACCTCACAACGAGCGCAGAAACTATTTCATTTACTGATGCCGACCTAACCCACCTCGAGGGCAGGAATGTCGATTACAAGATAGATTGCTCGATGATCATTTTTGTGGAAATTGCAAACTTTGAGGTGCGCAAGATTTTGATCGACAACGGTAGCTCGACGAATGTCATCTTCTTATCTACCCTAAAGAGAATGAACATGGGCAAGTTGAAATTCTAGCCTACGCGCACGCCATTGGTTGGATTTGGGGGGTCGAAGATCAT
>JACGDI010005580.1:121605-136842 GCA_014898725.1 Jacaranda copaia
GTGTTGTGGTTGCAGATCTCAAGCCCCAAAATATATACAACTCTGAGTACTCAACCTCTCTAGTCGATTCATCTAAAATGCAACCCCCTTTCTCTATACGCAGCTGTCAGCCGCATCACATAGATAAAATTATTTATTTTTTATTAGATGCAAAATAGTAGATTTATTACTCATGATCATGAATGATGGATAATTCACAAGTATCGGTATTTTTATTTTTTTATTTTATACTGGAAAGTAAATTAGTATGTATTTTTTAATTTACATAATATTATTCAAATATTATTTAAATAAAACTAATAAAATAGGTTACAAATTTTAAACATTATATTGGATAAGTATTTAAAGTATATCAAGTATTTTAGTTTAAAAAGTACAACTTAAACATTTAAGCATCTATCGATTTTAAGTTATATTGCATCTCAAAGTTCAAATTTAAATTTCATTATATGTCAAAAAAATTTTGAATTAAAAATTTAAATATCAATTAAACATTGTTGTTGTTACAGAAAAATATGTTATATCTTTCAAATTATTTATAAAAATTAGAGAAAAATTTAATATATATATATATATATATATATGCCTGTTCACAAGTTATCCATATGTACCCATGGATAAGTCAAAAAGTAATAGGTAATCAGACAGTTGGTAAGATTACTTGTATTTTATTGGATGGAAAAAATGAGGCATATTATTCGTATTTTTTTGGGTACCCACGGTATGAGTAATTATCAGCTATGCTTAAATAACAAGGAATAGTGCTATTTTTTTCTTTATTTTATTTTATTGATTAAAATAACTTTACATAATAGTTTTTGTGAAATAAAACAAGATCCATGTTTAGAGTGTGAAAATATATTATTTTGTAGTGATGCTATATATCATTTTTTTATTGAAATTCATAGTCATGTCTTCAGTAAGATAATTGAATTAAATATAGGATAGTATGTTCATTTTTTATGCTATGTCAAATTTGACATGGAATAAATTAAGATAGAAATGAATCAAAATTATATTTAATAGGACAAATAATAGTACACTAAAAATATAATTATTTAATAATTTAAATTAGATAATATTTTAAAAATAAAGAGATATAATAGTTAATTCTTATAAATCAAAATTTAAGTAAAATACGAATAACAAAACTTTGAAATATAAATAACATTCTCTTTACTCATTCACCAATATATTTATCAGCCTCATTCTCCTTTACCAATGAAGTCATCTTTTAAATTCATCTAAATTTTCAGAATTATCACACTACGTCAGAAACAAATGTTCGTGTGATTTTGAAATGTTGTAGACAGAGCCAGTTCTCGGAACTGTGGACGTTCGGTCAGTTTAATTTGTTGGAAAAATAAATGCAAGCGTGGCCTGTCACAGTTTGACTGCAACAACTGAAATTATATTTTTTTAATCTAATATATATATATATATATAAAGTAAAATAATAATCAACTCTATTTTAAGAATATTTGTTATGTAATAATAATATAAATAAATTATTTTTATCCCTTGTTATCATTTTAATAATTTGCATATATAATTTGCTATAAAAATGAGCTATTTTATTATTAATAGATCAATACTATATTAATTAATTTTTTGATAATTCTATATCCAATAATGGTGAATATTTAATATATATATATATATATATATATGATATTCCACATTAATTTTTGTTAATTTTTGCATTTATCTCTATCTATATATGTATATATATTAGTTTATGTAGGCAATATTATTTTCAATTTTTTTAAGAACAATTTTATTACTTTTCATATTATTAATATTTATATTTCTATAGATGCAATTATAGTTTACATATAAACCAGTTATGTCTATATTATTGGTTCGAATTAGATTATAAATCATGTTATTAAGGTAATATATTTATTTCAAATAAAGCAAAATATGGCTAATTTATTTTAAAAATAATAATTTTAAAATTGCATATGTTACGGAATTTTAAAATCTTGCCAAGTATGATACAGCCGTTGTTACTTTTGATAATTTAAGAACAACTGTTAAGTTATTATATAAATGGATAATTTCGATATGTAAATTTAGCTATTGACATATTTATGCTAAATATTTAAATTTTTATTTAATAAATTTAGGCATTGAGTCCAAAAAGTAGTTTTGATATTTTTTATATTTTGAAATGATAAGATTCTCTCTCTCTCTCTCTCTCTGTGTGTGTTTAATCTGAAAAATTTTAACTTAATCTAATATTTCTCTAAGTTATATTTTATTCTATAATTCGTTGTTTTAATTAAGTTAAGCCCCTTAATCTAATCTCATAATCCCTACAAGTAATATGTACTAAAAATAATCAAATATGCAATAAACTAATATTTAAAGGTACAAAAATATTTTTTCTTTTTTCTTCACCTCTATAGGATCATTGCTTCATGAGTTAAATTTTCATTTTTTTAAATTATGCATATATTTTATAATTTGAATTTGATTTTCTAATATTAATAAATTTTTATGTTTATGAGCCAAGTTAATTTACAAAAGGAATTTGAAGTATCGATTTTGTGGTAAATTATAATTTCACATTTATTTTTTGCTTTTGATTAATTTTTTTACTTTTTCATATTATGATTTTCCTTTAACTGTGATATATTTATTTTTATTATTATTTTGGTAGTCTGATTTTTCAAGAATATTTTATTAATTTATGTAATTATAAAATTTGAAAATTACTTTTTGTGCATTATGAATTTGTTACTAAGAGGGCCCGTAAAGCTACATTTTTCTTATATTTGTTTTGACTGATTTTATTAATTTAAAAAATAGTTTATAATCTTATATTTTATGTAAGTTGCAAGATAAGTGTAGTAAAATACTTATAAAAAAATAATTTTTTTCTTCTTATTTCAATATTTACCGAAAAAATTAACATATAAATCATAATTAAATTAAATATAATAAAATTTAAAATTTAAAATTATTAACAGGGCAATGCTGGAGTTAAAAGCTAGTTAAAAAGTAAAATTATATTAACAATGTGATTAGTTTATATTTAAACAGCTCTATCAACTATAAAAGAAATTGTAATTCCATCTGTTATATGTTACTTTGAGTTATTTAGTCTCATCAAATTAAATTTATGTTCAAACTTAGCTTTTTAATATGATTTTACTCAATTAAGTACATATAAATTTAGTTATTTTTGTTTCATGATTGGTTCTTTTCTTGGAGTGTGAATTAATTTAGTACGCAAAAAATGTAAATTTCACTTGATACCATATTAGTATTAAAGCCATGGATAATTTATTATCCAAACCCTCTGCCTCTTCTTCTTCATCTCCTCTCAATTCATATCCAAGATTTAGGACTTCTAATGCCTCAAAAATAGATTCTCTTTATGAAATAATTTATTTACCCGAGTCAGAAAAGGTTTCTTCAACAACCCTTCCAATAATAAACCCATATAATATCTTTTCTAAACCTCGAACTTCTTTTTCAAAAACTGTAAAAAATATTACTAGTCCTCTCAAAATCCAAGTTAAAGAATTTGTCCAAGCATCTGCTTTTGATCAGTATTTCCTCCCAGCCACATAAAAGGAACAATTGGTTCCTATTGAAATTCAAGAACACCTCCCAAATCTTTGGCTTTCAAAAAAATACACTCATGTCCATTTTGAAGCAGTTAGATTTGCTTTTACTCATGTCCATTAAATGCTAGGATAGTCCTTGTAACCATGTACCCAAATTTCAACACACCAATAGCAGACCCATGTCTTTGATCTGCTCTCAAATTAGCAATTTAGATTTGTGGAGCGATTCCTTTAACAGTAACCTATTCTGCCACTTTGCACTATCAAATTGTATACAGGATACCAAATCATTATATTGATTTTGCTTTTCCTCAAGAGACAGATGATGTACTTCTCATCTTAGTTGATTCAAAGCATATTCCAAGTTGCCAAGTGGCTTGTAGCCCACTGGCATAAGTCTCCCACATAATGTGGGAGGTCAGGAGTTCGAACCCAAACGAGCTCCTGATGTGTGCGTGTGTATAAATAAAAAAAAAAAAGCATATTCCAAGTTGTACATAAATTCCTCGGCAACTTCCAACAGAGGATTTACAAAAGCTAATTCCATAAACATGGATTACTGCTTATGAGCAAAATCATCAAGCAACCAAGGAATCAAAATCAATTCAATCTATAGAACCATCTTTTCACAAAAATGATAATGGTACTGTAGAAATAAGGTTTAAGCAACAAAAGGACAAGAGCAATGTTCCCAGTTGTTTCAACCCTGTATACACAATCGAATCCACACCTACCATTTATGGATTTGATTGCAATGGATCTCCCATTTTTTGGCCAATCAATCAGAGTGAAGGTGTTCGAGAAGTCCAACATGAATCCCCTAGAAGACGGCATTCCACAATCTCTAAAGAAAATCCCTATGTTCATATGTTTGGACAATTGTCTAGCAAATTTGATTATTTGGTCAAATATAATCCTCTACTACCAACTCCTTAGCCAACTACATATTCTAGATGGGATGACGATGATGACGAAAGCTCTTTCCATGATAAGGATCAAAAGCCCCCATATCAAATTATGATGATTGGAGCCTCTTCGTCTCAATCTAGAGATTTTACAAAAGAAGAAATGAATAACACTAATCAAGAATCTAACTTCCTGGAAACTAGATGGTTTGATTGTAGAGATTTCACCTACTGAAGCAACTCTAAACTGGTAGTTAGAAAATGCTTATGTTCAAAATAGACTCCTACAAAAGATTGCCAAGAGTCAAGAACGAATTGGACAAAGGATGGATGGCCAACTTACAATATTAATTCTATCATTGAAAGAAAGAATTGATGTTGTACATCAAGATATCATGAGGTTAATCTATTCTTCACAACCATTTCAGCATAAAGAGCAGGAGATTAATTCTCTAAAAACTCAACTGAAATCTCTTGAAAAATAATACCAAAAAAGAGATATTATTTGGAGCAAGCCAAGTCCACCAACATCAATATATCCTTTGGTATCTCAACCATTGCATGGCCTTGAAAAATTCAAAAGAATGTTCAGAGATTCATCATCATTCTTTTCTTTAGAAGAATTGAAGGAAAAAAAAAACTTCCTGAAGCCTCCAAAAGTTCAATTCCTAAGAAGCTTAATGAATCACAGTAGCTCATAAAGCAAGGAGTTTCAACCAACAAAGAGGTGTCTCTTAAAAGGTCCAACCCCATATTGGATTTCTTAAAAAAGACTTATCAATTCGAAAATGAAAAGATGCCACGACCTTCTTGGTCAATTATTCCTACCCAGGAAATAAGTGATTCTAAAGAATTGTTAGAAGGTTTGCCACTTCAATACATGAATCAAACACTAGAACCTACTGTTGATGATGAACTAGAACCAAGTCATCAATATCAATAGATAGAAACAATTGAGCCATCATCAAACTCTAAAATGTAGTTCACGTTTGATGACATATCACCTTCCCAATGCAAGAACAAAATCCATGAGATGATATCATGGTGTGTGACAGAATTACAAAATTTAAATGCAACAATTCCTAGTGTTATCAGTGCTTTCACAACCAGAATGACAAGATCACTCAAAGAATGGTGGTATCTCTCGGTGAATACAAACAAATCTAGGCTAGGAATTCTCCAGATCTTGATACTTTCCTAAATAATATCTATCTTGAATTTTTAGGAGAATATCAAAGTCATCCGGACATGAAGAGAGAGGAATACTTTAAAAAGAAGTGCTACTCTTTTCAGAGAAAGGATTTAGAAAAACACTTTCAAAAAATGTCCTAGAGATTTTATGTTCTTGGAGGAATGGACAATCCAAACTTGAAACAAGCTTATCTCAATTCCATTCCAGAATTATTAGGACAAGAATCTCTCAGATTGATCAAAGCCAGGGGAAAAATTCTTTCAAATACCCCCCCTTGGTGAGATCTATCAATATATTTTAAGAGTCCTTGAAAAGTTGTGCAACAATTAGAAATTCCTAAAGGAATTTCAAAAGACAGGAAAGCAGATAAGGAAGGGATGTGAAAGAAAATATTCACAAATAAAATGTAAATAAAAAAAAAGTGTCATTGCCCTCAGAAATTCAAAAAATATTCCAAGAAATTAGAAAGCATCACCAATACTGGATTCCCAGAAGAAGAAGAAGGAGATTCTTTAGGAAAAATCCCTCAAAATCAAAAGGAGACAGGTGTCATATTTACCACAAAAGAGGCCATTGGGCAAAACAATGTCCAAATAAGAAGAAAGATAAAATTCTAAAGCAAATTGCTCAACTCACACATTATGATGTTGACAATGATGATCTTGAGTCACTGTTTTATGAAGAAGCAGAACCAATAGAACAAACAATTTTTGGTCTTGAAGAATTTTTAGAAATGGATGAAGACTAATTCTCTGAAGGATAAAATGAACCAACAGACCAATTTCCTATTTTTGAAATCCAAATGATTGAACTTGCACTTTTAGTACCGCTTGTCAAAGTACAAATTATTCCTCAAAGTTGGATTTTCCAATCACGATTGTGGTCTTCTTGATATAGGAGAAACTTGCTTTATCCTCAACCTATGGGGTACTCTTATCTTACTTCTTGAAAGAACATAGAGAAGTATTCTAGGCAGCAAATAGTGAAACCTTCTCAACTAAGCTAATAAGCAAACCTATTAAATTTCAATTATTTCTAGAATTATCATTTGTCCATAAATTTCTTGGTTCATCTCTCCTTGGTAAAAATATTATTATTAGGTTTGATATTATCAAACATCTTTGGGAAAAAAGAGTCATTCCAAATTCAGATAGACTCAAATACAAATCATATTTTCTCACATACATCAAACCATATTTTTATCTTGCTATTGACACCATTCTAGATATCCAAGTGAGATTGGTTAAAAATTATTGTGCAAAAACATATTTTGAATTTCTTCAAAAATGTTCATACCCTCTTTGGAAAAACCAAATTTTTTCATATATCTTCCCCTTTAAAAAGGATATCAACATCAATCCCACAAAATACAGTCATCTAGGAATGCCACCAGATTAGTTGGAATTAGCTGTTAGAGAGTTAGCCCAACTCAAAGATGAAGGATTAATAGAAGCAACAAATTCTTCATAGGCTAGCCAAGCTTTTTATGTCAACAAGAGAGCTGAACAAGCCAGAGGAAAAATTAGGTTGGTCATCAATTACAAACCTCTGAATTATTTCCTTGTTGATGAAAAATTTCCTCTTTAGAATAGGAGTTATTTTTTTTCAAATCTTACCAATGCTAAACTCTTTTCAAAATTTGATTTGAAAGCCGGTTTCTGGCAAATCAAAATTCATCCTGATGATAGATATAAGACAACATTCTGTATCCCAAATGCTCATTTCCAATGGAAAGTCATGCCTTTTGGACTTAAAATTGCCCCATCTTTATTTCAAAAGGCAATAGTCAGAATCTTTGATCCTTTATTTTCAAATGCCTTAATTTACATGGATGATATTCTTCTATTCTCCGAAGACCTTGCCACTCATTTA
The DNA here is from genome assembly GCA_014898725.1 of Jacaranda copaia. Taxonomy (NCBI): domain Eukaryota; kingdom Viridiplantae; phylum Streptophyta; class Magnoliopsida; order Lamiales; family Bignoniaceae; genus Jacaranda; species Jacaranda copaia. Next base: position 129,153 of record JACGDI010005580.1, read on the forward strand.
CATCTTCTATGTAAATTTGAAGAATTGGTTCAAAGATTTGGAATTCTGATATCTCAAAAGAAAATAATTGCTGTTGTCAATGAAGTTGACTTTTTAGGAATGCATATCAGAGAAGGAAGATATAATATTTAGCCACATATTGCACAAGAATTATTAAAGTTTCCTAATGATTTACAATCAAAGTAGCAAATTCAATAATTTCTTGGAGTAAGTAATTATGCAACTGATTTTATTCCAAGACTTGCATCCATTATAAGATCTCTTCAAGACACGTTGAAGAAAAATCCTCCATAGTGGTCTTATGCTTAGAAAAAGGCAGTCTTTGCTATGAAAAGAATCATCCAAGACTTGCCTCCTTTGCAAATCCCATCAGATGGACAAAGAATGCTTCTAACCAATGCTAGTGAAAATTTTTGGGCAACTGTTCTCTTTGAACAAAAAGAGGACAAACGAAGGGTTTGCAGATATAAAAGTGGAACTTTCAAAAATGCTTAACAGAATTACCATTCCACTTATAAAGAAGTCTTGGTTGTTAAGAGAGATTTTGAAAAGTTATTATTTCATCTTGTTGGACAACATTTTATTGTTGAAATGGATATGGCTGCATTTCCTAAGATGATTAGCCTACAACCAAGATGTTTTCCCTCAAAACAATTGTTTAGATGGTTTGAATGGTTTTCACAATTTCCTTTAATATTAATCATATCAAAGATAAAAATAATGTTCTTGCTGATTTTCTCTCCAGACCAAAACTTTACCAAATACCTAAAAAACATATTCCAATAATTAGCATGATTTCCTCACTTTCCTCCTCAAAAGTTTCAGTACCTCTTGAATTTTGACTTGAAAATCTTCGTCCTGAATTAAATGAACTCATCAAGACCAAAACTCTCCAGTCAAGAGCAAAAGAACATATGCTCAAATATTAGAGTCTTGCTGTTAGAAAAATTGGTCTCCATATATTCGGAGGTTTAGGATTTCATCATGATTATCCATTTTTCACTCTATTAAGTACTGCAACACCATTTCATTGTATGTTCTCAAAAGAATTATTATGTATGATTTGGTACCTTCTGGAACAATGGAAAATTGGAGTGGAATTTCCTATTGAACAATCTATCAAGTGGATTGCAAAACTGCATTGTGGATAGTTTCATGAGTATGATGATAATCCATGTACCAAAACGTTTTTGAAATGGTTCAATCCATTATCCACATGGATCAAGATGTTTAAGATTCTTCAAACTCAACAACTTGGAAAGACAAATAAAGGAATTTCAGTTATTTATATCTTGTCAAGATTCAGTTCCCCTCATCTTCATGATCATCCATTTTTTTATTCAATCCAAGAATATGGAGTTTTCCCATATCTCCTCAATAAAGAGTTTTTTGAACATAGAACTGATATAAGAAAGTTTCAAAGGACCACGACCGAACAAAATAAGTTTATCCCTCCTTAAATATGACCAAAGTTTGAAGAAAATGCTCTATGGGAACAAAATGCCTATTGAATATGCTTAAATTTACAAGAAGATGCCAGAGCATATTTTGAACAGTATTATTCTGAAAAGGATAAAATTACATTAGATAACATGTAGGGGGATTCATGTTGGACTTCTTGAACACCTTTACTCTGATTGATTGGCCAAAAAATAGGAGATCTATTGCAATCAAATCCATAAATTGTGGATGTGGAGTCAATTATGTATATAGGATTGAAACAACTAGGAACACTGCTTTTGTTCTTTTGCTGCTTAAACCTTATTTCTCCAGTGCCATCAGCATTTTTGTGAAAATATGGTTCTATAGATTAGATTAGTTTTGATTCTTTAGTTGCTTGATGATTTTGCTCATAAGTAGTAATCCATATTTTTGGAATTAATTTTTGTAAATCCTCTCTTGGAAGTTGCTGAGGAATGTATGTACAACTTGGAATATGCTTTGAATCAACTGTGATGAGAAGTGCATCATTTGTCTTTTGAGGAAAAGCAAAATCAATAGAATGAATTTGTATCCTATATACCATCTAATAGTGTAAACTGGTGGAATAGGTTATTGTTGAGGGAACCATTCCACAAACCTGAATTTGTAATTTGAGAGCATATTGGAGACATGGATTTGCTATTAGCATGTTGAAATTTAGGTACATGGTTACAAGGACTGTCCCAACATTTAAATTAGTTTGGATAGTACCAATACATGCATGTTGGTAATCTGAGAACCTAGTATCCAATAAAGTAATTCTACAAGTTATTGGAAGACCTTTTCGCCCATGGAGAGTAATAGCAAATCTAACAGCTCCAAAATGGACATAAGTGTATTTTTCTAAAAGCCAAAGATTTAGGTGGTGTTATGGAATTTCAATAGGAACCAATTGTTGCTTTTCTATGGCTAGGAGGAAATATTGATCAAAAGCAAATGACTAGACAAATTCTTTAACTTGGATTTTGGGAGGACTGATAATATTTTTTATGGTTTTTGAAAAAAAAGTTTAAGGTTTAGAAAATGTATTATATGGATTTATTATTGGAAAGGTGGTTGAAGAGACCTTTTCTGACTCAAGTAAATAAGTTATTTCATAAAGAGAATCTATTTTTGAGGAATTAGAAGTTCTAAAGATATGGATTGAGAGTAGATGAAGAAGAAGAGGTAGAGGGCCTGGGTAATAAATTATCCATGGTTCTGATATCAGATTGGTATCAATAGCAAACTTAGTAAGGTATGACTTTGCCAAAACAAACCTCAATGGGCTTTGATACCAGATTGGTATCAATAGCAAACTTAGCAAGGTATGATTCTACCAAAGCAAATCTCAATAGGTGACAACAAGGGCATGTCCTTTTATGCTAAGTAGCTACAATACCTTTCAAGATTAAAGCTAATTTAAAATTTTTCTAATGCAAAGGACCCTTGTAAAAGGAAATTGTAGAGCATACTCAATTTTAACTATTAAGGATAACAGGAAAAGTTTGGAGTAGCGAAAGAAAAGAAAAGTAAGGGAGATACAAAGACAACGAAGAAAAATATTACACAAGTTTATTATAGGAATAAGGCATTTACTCAACTCGCTTGGCCTTTATTACAACTAAGTTCCCTATTATATAGAGGAAATTCGTACAATAATTAAGATACTGGGTCCTAGCTAACTAATTACATGACAATCATTTTGACTCGTTGGGTTATTATAAGATAATTATTTAACTATTCTGATGCATAGAACAATAATTAAAAACTAGATGCTAGCTGACTCATTAATAATATAAATATACTGACACAAAGGACAATAATTAAAAGAATCCTAGACGAAATGGTCCCAATACATAAGTGGCTTTTAACTATTCTTGGGGCTAAATGAGTGAATTGAAAGGCTCTATTGCTAAGCAAACCTTTTGCCGCTATTATTGATTGAATTGATAAGGGTCTTAGGAATTTTCCATCAAATCATCTGAGTCATTTGGATCACTTAGATCAACCTTATCTTTTCCTTTATCAATTCTTGGGATTTTGTCGCTTAAAGGAAGATTTTCAAAAATTATTGGAGCATTATTCAAGATAGGTAAGCTTTGAGAAGATTTGTAGCTTGCCAGTTGTTCCCAATTTTGATTGAAGTAGCTTTTTGAATCCCCCACATTTTATCTGATGTAACTCTGACCTTTTCAAAATAAGATTGTTCAAAATATGCTCTAGCATCTTTTTGTAACTTTAAAGCATATTCAACAGGCATTTGTTCCCATGGAGTGTCTTCTCAAACTTTGGCCATATTTGAGGAGGGATAAACTGATTTTGTTCAGCCATGGTCCTCTGAAACTTTCTTATATCAGTTTCATGTTCATAAAACTCTTTATTAAGGAGATATGAGAAAACTCCTTATTCTTAGACTGAATAAAGAAATGGATGATCATGAAGATAAGGGGGACTAAATCTTGATAAGATATAAATTACTGAAATTTCTTTGTTTGTCTGGCCAAGTTGTTGAGTTTGAAAAATCTTAAACATCTTGATGCATGTGGATAATGGATAGAACCATTCCAAAAATATTTTGGCACATAGATTATCATCATACTCATGAAACCATCCACAATGAAACTCTGCAATCTACTTGATAGATTGTTCAATAGAAAATTCCACTCCAATTTTTCATTATTCCAAAAGGTACCAAATTATACATAATAATTCTTTTGAGAACATACAATGAAATGGTGTTGCGGTATTGAATAGAGTGAAAAATGGATAATCAGGATGAAATTCTAAACCTCCGAATGTATGGAGACCAATATTTCTGATAGCAAGACTCTGATATTTGAGCATAAGTTCTTTTGCTCTTGACTAGAGAGTTTTGGTCTTGATGAGTTCATTTAATTTAGGAGGAAGCTTTTCAAAAGGAAATTCAAGAGGTACTAAGACTTTTGAGAAAGAGAGTGAGGAAATCATGCAGATGATTGGAATATGTTTTCTAGGTATTTGGTAAACTTTTAGTCTGGAGAGGAAATCAGCAAGAACATTATTTTTTCCTTTGATATGATTAATAGTAAAGGAAAATTGTGAAAACCATTTAAACCATCTTAACAATTGTTTTGAGAGAAAGCTTTTTGGTTGTAGGCTAATCATCTTACGAAATGCTGCTATATCCATTTCAACAATAAAATATTGTCCAACAAGATGAAATAAGAACTTTTCAATACCTCTCTTAAAAGCCATGATTTCTTTATAAGTGGAATGGTAATTCTGCTTAGTATTTTTTAAAGTTCCATTTTTGTTTCCACAAACCCTTCTTTTTCCCTCTTTTTGTTCAAAGAGAATAGCTGTCCAGAAATTTTTACTAGCATCGGTTTGAAGAATTCTTGTCCATCTGATGGGATTTGCAAAAGAGGCAGGTCTTAGATGATTCTTTTCATAGCAGAGACTGCCTTTTTCTGAGCATAAGACCACTCTGGAGGATTTTTCTTCAACATGTCTTGAAAAGGTCTTATAATGGATGCAAGCCTTGGAATGAAAGCAGCAGCACAATTAATTACTTCAAGAAATTGTTGAATTTGCTGCTTTGATTGTAAATCATGAGGGAACTTTAATAATTTCTATGCAATATGAGGCTTAAAAGTATATCTTCCTTTCTTGATATGCATCCCTAAAAAGTCAACTTCATTGATAGCAATTATCATTTTCTTTTAAGACAGCATAATTCCGAATCTTTAAACTAATTCTTCAAATTTAAATAGAAGATGTAAATGAGTGGTTAGGTATTCTGAGAATAGAAGAATATCATCTATTTAAATTAAGGCATTTCAAAATAAAGGATCAAAGATTCTAACCATAGCCTTTTGAAATAAAGATAGGGCAATTTTGAGTCTAAAAGGCACAACTTTCCATTAGAAATGAACATTTGGGATACACAACGTTGTCTTATATCTATCATCAAGCTAAATTTTGATTTGCAAGAAACCAGCTTTCAGATCAAATTTCGAAAAGAGCTTAGCATTGGTAAGATTTGAGAAAAGACAATTCCTGTTCTAAAGAGAAAATTTTTCATTAGCAAGGAAATAATTCAGAGGTTTGTAATTGATGACTAACCTCATTTTTCCTCTGGTTTGTTTAGCTCTCTTGTTGACATAAAAAGCTTGGCTAGCCCATGAAGAATTTGTTACTTCTATTAATCCTTCATCTCTGAGTTGGGCAAACTCTTTGACAGCTAATTCCAACTAGTCTAGTGGCATTTATGGATGACTAGCATTTGTGGGATTGATGTTGATATCCTTTTTAAAGAGAAGATATATGAAAAAATCAGGATTTTTTCAAAGAGGGTATGAACATTTTTGAAGAAATTCAGAATGTGTTTCTACACAACAATTTTTAACCAATCTCTCTTGGATATTTAGAATGGTGTCAATAGCAAGATGAGAATGAGGTTTGATGAATGGGAGAAAATATGATTTGTATTTAAGTCCATCTGACTTTGGAATGACTCTTTTTTCCCAAAGATGTTTGATAATATCAAACCCAATAATAATATCTTTACTGGGTGAGATGAATCGAGAAATTTATAGACACATGATAATTCTGGAAAAAATTGAATTTTAACATGTCTGCTTATTAGCTTAGTTGAGAAGGTTTCACTATTTGCTGCCTGGAATACTTCTTTGTGTTCTTTCCAGAAATAAGATGGAAGTACCCTCAGGTTGAGGATAGAGCAAGTTGCTCTTGTATCAAGAAGACCAACAACCGTGATTGAAAAATCAAATTTTTGAGGAATAATTTGTACCTAGACAAGTGGTACTGAAAGAGCAAGTTCAATCATCTGGATTCCAAAAATAGGAAATTGGTCTGTTGGTTCATCTAATCCTTTAGAGAATTGGTCTTCTTTAGTTTCTAAAAATTCTTCAAGAGCAAAAATAGTTTGTACAGTTGGTTCTACTGATTCATAAAATAGTGATTCAAGATCATCATTGTCAACATCATAATGATTGAGTTGAGCAATTTGCTTCAAAATTTTATCTCTCTTCTTGTTTGGACATTATTTTGCCCAATGGCCTCTTTTGTGGCAAATATGACACCTATCTTTTTTTGATTTCAAGGATTTTTTCCTAAAGAATCTCTTTTTTCTTCTTCTGGGCATCCATTGTTGGTGATGCTTTCTAAATTTCTTGGAATATTTTTTGGATTTCTCAAGGCAATGATAGTTTTTTTATGATTTACATTTTATTTATAAATCTTTTCTTTCACATCCCTTCTCTATCTCCTTTCCTGTCTTTTGAAATTCCTTTAGGAACATCTAATTATTGCACAACTTTTCAAGAGCTCTTAAAACATATTGATAGATCTCACCAAGGGTGATGTTTGAAAGAGTTTTTCCCCTGGCTTCGATTAATTTGAGAGCTTCTTATCCTAATGATTCTTGAATGGAATTGAGATAAGCTTGTTTCAAGTTTGGATTGTCCATTCTTCCAAGAACATAAAATCTCTAGGACATTATTTGAAAGTGTTTTTCTAAATCCCTTCTCTGGAAAGTGCAACACTTCATTTTAAAGTATTCATTTTTCTTCATGTCCAGATGACTTTAATATTCTCCTAAAAATTCAAGATAGATATAATTTAGGAAAGTAACAAGATTTGGAGAATTCCTAGCCTAGATTTGTCTATATTCACCGAGCGCATACCATCATTCTTTGAGTGATCCAGTCATTTTAGATGTGGAAGCACTGATAACACTATGAATTGTTGCATTTAGCTTTTGTAATTCTGTCACACACCAGGCATCATCTCATGGATTTTGTTCTGCCATTAGGAAGAAGGTATGTCATGAAACGTGAACCATATTTTAGAGTTTGATGATAACTCAATTGTTTCTGTTTGTTGATATCGATGACTTGGTTCTGGTTCATCAACAACAACAAGTTCTAGTGTCTGATTCATGTATTGAAGTGGCAAATCTTCAAACAATTCTTCAGAATCACTATTTTTTGGGTAGGAATAATAGGCCAAGAAGGTCATGGTGGCTTTTCATCTTCGAATTGATAAGCCTTTTTTAAGAAATATGATATGGGGTTGGACCTTTTAGGAGACACCTCTTTGTTGGTTGAAACTCCTTGTATCATGAACTACTGTGACTTATTGAACTTCTTAGAAATTGAACTTTTGGAGGCGTTAGGAAGTTTTCTTTTTTCCTTCAATTCTTCTTGATATGGGATAGCCCAAT
>JACGDI010005580.1:136942-160144 GCA_014898725.1 Jacaranda copaia
GGAGATCGCGCCACGTGGCCCAACCCTGAGATTTGGACAGAAATGACTATCCTACCCCGACTATGAGGAAAGCCCAAGTGTACCTAACGAGGGCACTTGGGTAAATTCACACCACTATCAAATTATAAATCAGACCAGCACCACCACGCTCAAGGTATTGCAAATACACTGTTTACTATAAACTCTCTAAATACTCTCCATCTCACCGAAAATCTAACTTGAGCGTCGGAGTGTCTTAGCCGGGGCACCTCGACTAGTTTACGTTTGTTCTTGTTGCAGATCTCAGGCCCAATATTATCCAAATCCACCGTAGTTCCGGACCATCAAGCTCTTTGCAGCATTACTTCTGGAGAAAAGAATGATGATGAATCTTTGAACATTCTTTTGAAGTTTTCAATGCCATGCAATGGTTGAGATACCAAAGGATATATTAATGTTGGTGGACTTAACTTTCTCCAAATTATATCTCTTTGGTATTGTTCTTTAAGAGATTTTAGTTGCGTTTTTAGAGAATTATTCTCCTACTCTTTATGCTGGAACGGTTGTAAAGAATAGATTAACCTCATGATATCTTGATGTACATCATCAATTCTTTCTTTCAATGATAGAATTAATGTTGCAAGTTGGCCATCCATCCTTTGTTCAATCCATTCTTAACTCTTGGCAATCTTTTGGAGTCTATTTTGAACATAAGCATTTTCTAATGGCCAGTTTAGTGTTGCTTCAGCAGGTGAAATCTCCACAATTGAACCATCTGGTTTTCTGGAAGTTGGATTCTTGATTTTCCAAGTATGTTTGTAGTCAACGTTATTCATTTCTTCTTTTAGAAAATCTCTAGATTGAGATGAAGAGGCTCTCCAATCCTCATAATTTGATATGGGGGCTTCTAATACTTATCATGGAAAGAGCTTTCATCATCATTGTCATCCCATCCAGAATATGTAGTTGGCCAACGAGTTGGTGGTGGAGGATTATATTTGACCAAATAATCAAATTTTCTAGACGGTTGTCCAAACGTGTCAACATAGAGATCTTCTTTAGAGATTGTGGAATGTCATCTGCTAGGGGATTCATGTTGGACTTCTTGAACACCTTCACTCTAATTGATTGACCAAAAAATGGGAGATCCATTGCAATCAAATCCATAAATGGTGGATGTGGATTCGATTGTGTATGCAGGGTTGAAACAACTGGGAATACTACTTTTGTCCTTTTGCTGCTTAAACTTTATTTCTACAGTGCCATTAGCATTTTTGTGAAAAGATGGTTCTATAGATTGGATCAGTTTTGATTCCTTGGTTGCTTGATGATTTTGCTCATAAGCAGTAATCCATGTTTCTGGAATTAGCTTTTGTAAATTCTCTCTTGGAAGTTGCTGAGGAATGTATGTACAACTTGGAATATGCTTTGAATCATCTGAGATGAGAAATGCATTATCTGTCTTTTAAGGAAAAGCAAAATCAATAGAATGATTTTGTATCATGTATACCATCTAATAGTGCAAAGTGGCAGAATAGGTTACTGTTGAGGGAATCACTCCACAGATTTGAATTTGTAATTTAAGAGCATATTGGAGACATGGATTTGCTATTGGCATGTTGAAATTCGGGTACATGGTTACAAGGATTGTCTTAGCATTTAGGTAGTTTGGACAATACCAATACATGCATGTTGGTAATATGAGAACCTAATATCTAATAGAGCAATTTTGCAAGTTGTAGGAAGACCTTTTCGCCCATGGAGAGTAAGAACAAATCTAATAGCTCCAATATGGACATGAGTGTTTTTTTTTCTGAAAGTCAAAGATTTGGGAGGTGTTCTGGAATTTCAATAGGAACCAATTGTTCCTTTTCTATGGCTGGGAGGAAATACTAATCAAAAGTAGATGATTGGACAAATTCTTTAACTTGAATTTTGGGGGGACTGATAATATTTTTTACAATTTTTTTAATACATATAATCATTTCTTTTGTACTCCAATTTTGGAAGCATGTTGGATAACATATTTAATTTGAGTTAGGTGGAAGACATTTTTTGCGCATACATGGGTATTATGCATCTAATTTTCTTTCGTTCGTTTTTTCATTTAAGAGACGTCATATGTGGTTATGTACTATGGCATAAATTTCTACCTTGTGTATTCATAATAAATTGGAATAATACAAAATGCTTTCTATCTGAAAATTTGCAAAATAAGGAGTACTTTTCACTTATAAAAGAGTCGTATCAAATCAAAAGAGCAAAATAAAGTGATTATGTTCATTAAACTACAAAATAAATTACTTATGAATACTGTTAGGAGGCAATGCAGTGTGGTAGATTCAATTTAGTCTTGCTTTTGTTTCACAATGAAATGAGTGTGCATTTTTATTATATCGAGAGAATATTTATTTCTAGCTTTTTGTAAATAAATATTAATGAGGTGCATTTTTATTATATTGAGAGAATATTTATTTAACTTTTTGTAAATAAATATTAGTTGAGAAAAAAATTCTTTCATTCATATTTTTAATTAAAGAAAAAAATAAAAATTTTAATTAATTACTTCAAAAACTGAGTCAAGTTATATGTAATTTTAAAATTCGAACGGTAGGAACAATTTTAAGTGAGGAGGTAAGTGCCAAAAACCTAGGCTATATTTGGTTGTAAATTATCAATTCATTTTTCAATTTTCAAAATATAATAAACAAATCATACACATTCGACAACCTCACTTTCAAAACACATCCAAAAAAATCCAAAATGCCCTACTAATTTATTTACTACTCATTTCCTAATTCCAATTTTTGTCTGTCCCTATCCAATTTATATATACATAAATATAAATAATTTTAAAATATCAATTTTACATTATTAATTTAATAAAAAAATTTATGATGTGACATTTTATTCCTTTCAAAATACAACTAAACAAATAATTTTTTCTTAAAATATTTTCTACCTATCACTTAAGATACAAATAAATAATTATTACATTCCCCAACTCTACTTTTCAAAAACCATTTTGCCAATCCAACTCATAACCAAATATAGCCCTAGTTTTACCATTCGAACTGATCCTTCGTTACTTGGACAATGACGAAAAGACCCTTCTCATCGAAGCCATGTCCAACCCAGTTCCTTCCCGATCCTTACATAGGACTTCGCAGATATGTTGACAGAAAACAGGCAATATGAAATCCCAACTCAAGAATGAGGCGAAAAGAGAGATGAGATGTTTCTAAGGGTGGTTGCCCCTCGCTTTTTGCCAATGATTTCACACTTCCGCCAACAACAAAAATCAACAACCCTTTTATGCAAAGCTGTCAACGGGTCGGATTTTATCCGGTTTGTGCGTATTTGGTGAAGAAATGAAAATAAATCCAAACGGGCTCTTATAGTTCCTGCTTGATCCTGCTTTTCCATTCTCAGCTACTTTTCTAGTCACAATTACAAACACCCTTGTGATTTCTTCTTTTCTTGATATCCAAACATAGTGTTAATGATCTTCAGCCTGTGGGCTGTGGATCGGTATAATGAAAAGAGGAAATGGTTGGTCCGAATTTGTGCAGGCGATGATGCAAAAGTTCTTAGTTGGGTCGGGCATGGAGAAAGATCTGGCCCGTATCTTGGCGGGGCAAACCCGGATGGCATGAATACGCAACTGGGTTTTTGCAGCCATGGCGGTGTCCCTATATCCAATCTCTTTGCCTGCAGATCTGAGCCTCAAACTGCTTTGCTTTCTTTTTTGTTTATTGAAAATCATACATTTATTTATACTAATTTTCAGGATTCTATGGGTATTGGGCGATGGTATTTGAGCTCAAACTCGGTTTGGTTTGTTTCTTTTCTTTTTTTTTTTTGGCTAACATAAATGATCCGGATTCAAGTGGGTCGAACTCTTTAGGCTTGGAGTTTCTTTCCTTGGCAGCTTGGTTAATGCCAAATTAATTTGGGTGCTGACTTTTCAATTAAGTGTGGACAAGTTTGACTGTTTTAGGTCCATAAATGTTTGTATGTTTTCTAGGGCGGATTTAAGTTTTAATATTTCCGGGAAAGAATTTATTTTTACTTGGATAGAAATATAATGTTCAAGTGGAGTGGTAAATCAGTTACTAGCAAATTTCGTTCCATAGCCGCGATTCTCTTTTAATTAAAAAATAAAAAAATAAAAAGAAATACTTGTTTTAATTTACTCAATATAAAATGTTAAAAGAAGTGATAAAACCATATATGAAATGTTAGAAAGTGATATGGGATAGGATAAGAGGCTTATTTAACCCAACAGACTCAGCAGGCCCAACATTATTTATGAACTGCCCAACAGGCCCAACACACTCAGCAACAACTGTCTGGTCGAGTGTGTTGTTACTGATTGCACTCGACATAAAGCTTCGTCCGTCCCAACATATTCTGTTTTCTCTTAACTCGACCAGCTTGCCAGACCTGTTCGATTCACATATCGACCTGATAACTCACATCGACGGTGACTCAAATCGACGCCGCAGTTATTACTTTGACAGACAACATACCTCAGCATTAATGACACATGACAGCTAATATAGTTGCTACCACCAACTCTACCACCACCTTTGGCAGAGAGACGCCTACCAAAGGTACTGTTCATCCTAAAAAATAGGAGATGAAACCACCTGGAACAATACCGAAATCTGGAATGACCATCAATACCCTGGCAAGGACTAAAGCCCAATACATTTGGTAAGGGCATTTTCGACAAATCACGTACTAGGAGAAATCTATAAATACCTCATAGCCAACCACAATTCAGATAATACCAAATACGCTATAAGTTTTCTATATTATGTTTAATTACTCTATTTCGACTAGAACTAACTTAAGTGTCGGAGTGCCTTAGTCGAGGGCGCCTCAACTAGTTTAACGTGTGTTGCTGTTGCAAATCTCAAACATCAAGAAGAGCAAAAGTTGAATTATTCAACCTCCTTGGTCGAATTTACCCCAAACGGTTTCCTTTCACTATAAATAGTTTTCAACCTCATCATTTTTGGCGCCGTATGTAGGAACCTTTTGAGATTGCAATGAGAAAATGGTAAACACACGCATAGCCACGTTAGGAAGGGAGGAGAATAGAAGGTCCACATCTCCACCTCCACTTCCATCCCAACAAGGTGCACATACTCTAGGCCCTAGCGCCCCTCAAGAGCAAGTGGTGACACTGATTATGCCCTAGTTAATGTAGCTGATAAGTGAGCAAATATCTGCTCAAATCTCAGCCCAACTATCTGCTGCACTAAATAGGCACACAACAATGTCCACCCCCACCGCCAGTGCCATCCCTCAATGTCCTCCTCCAGAAGATAGGTCTCCTCAAGACAGTCGCAGCCGCTATAAACCTAGCCTTAGACGTCCCCAGAAGGAGAAGAGGCAACTAGAATTGCGAAAAGAGATTGCAGACTCAGTGGATCACATTTGACCTAATCAAGCCCTGCAGCATGATAGGGTCGAACACTCTAGGTGGGACTACTACGAAGACATAGGAGATTCGGCGAACCTCGCAGCCTGGCCCATTCGAGCCCCGCAATGTGATAGGGCCAAGCATGCTAGGCTAGGCCTTGATCGAAAAACCACTTGACAGATTGAGAGAAATGGGATAAAGTGTCCCATCAAGGCCAATAGTTGAACAGGAGCCTCGATGAGATCTCAAGAAGAAATACCTAAAGAGCACTTAACCCGGAAGGCCCTCAAAGATCACATCAAAACAGAGGATCTCTTTTCATCCAAGATATTATCGATGAGCGCATTGCTATCGATGCGAAAGTCCTAATTGGTCTATCGAGGTATGATGGATCGACAGACCCCAATGAACACCTAATGCAATTTGAACATATGATGTAGCTGCATAAGCACAATGAGTACACCCATGCCAAAATATTGGTAACCGCCTTCCAAGGCATAGCACTCGACTAGTTTGTGAAGCTCGAGCCGTCGTTAATTTATTCTTATGACTAGTTGTGTAACAAATTTTTGCACCAGTTTGCTAGTAAGAGGAAGGCAAAACTCTCCCACACCTATCTCCATACCGTAAAGCAGAGCGAAGAAGAGTCCCTCCGGGATTTCTTCACCAGATTCAACGCGAAGGTTCTCAAGATAGATAACCTCAAGATCAAGTTCCTGATTGATGTACTGTTCTTAGAGCTCAGACACAAAGAGTACGCCAATACTTTGGTGCGGGAATGTCCTAGGTCGATGGAGGAGTTGCTCGACCTAACCGAGAGATACATGACCCAAAAGGAGATGAACAGGCTCAAATTTAGATCCTTTGAGGTCGACAAGAAGTATATAGCCATGGATGCTTAAGTTGAAGGGGGTAAAACCGACTAGACTCCTTATAGAGAAAGGCCAGTTAGCCCTAGAAGGAAGGAGAAAGGAAAGAAACCCACCCATCCATGGAGTGATTGATATGATAGCGGGAGGTCCCACTGGAAGGAACTCAAAATCTGCCCAAAGATAAACTCATAGGAGGTTTGAGTCGACTAAAGCCTCACACGTTGAGATGACATTTTATCTTACAACAAGTGCAGAGCCCATCTCGTTCACTGATGGTGACTTAGCACACATCGAGGGAAGACATATCGATCATAAAATAGACTATCTAATGGTAGTCTCTGTTGAGATTGCCAACTTTGAAGTGCGCAAGGTCCTAGTCAATAATGATAGCTTGGCCAATATCATCTTCCTCTCTACTTTGAAAAGAATGAACATGGGCCAGCTAAAATTTGAACATGTGTGCACACTACTGGTTGGATTTGGAGGGTTAGAGATCATACCGGAAGGGTCAATCAACCTGTCAACATCATTTGGAGAGGCTCCCAGAAGGAGGACTTTGATGGTGAATTACCTTGTGGTCGATGCCCCATTCGCTTACAACATCATCATAGGTTGACCCGCACTTAATAATTTATGCGCAATTGTGTCGACCTACCACTTGAAAGTCAAGTTTTCGACCCCAGCAGATACAGGCGAGCTTTTGTGCAACATGAAAGAGGCTTAGAGATGTTACAACATCTCGATCGAGTTAAGCGAGCAGAGGACTCAACCACAACTGAAGACCTCAAGGGAGCCCCCATAACAAAACCTGAGGACACACAAACTGGCAAGAAGCGGAAGCTAGAAAATACCAAGGTGGAGCCTATCGGGAAATTTAAGATCATTGAGCTCAAGTAGGAAAACCCCGACAAGATGACTTGTATCAAAATTGTCATGGGCCCCTACTTGGAGTGTCTTATGATTGATTTTCTGAGGAAGAATATTAACATATTTGCATGAAAAGCATCCAACCTGTAGGAAATCGACTCTAACGTCATTGTGCACCCCCTTAATGTAAACTCATCATACAAATCCGTCAGGCAGAAGACAAGAATATTCAATGCGAAGAGGACACAGATCATCGAAGAGGGGGTAAGGAAACTCCAAGATGTTGGTTATATTGTAGAAATTTAATATCCCTCTTGGCTTTGTAATGTTGTACTAGTCCCAAAGAATAAGGGGCAATGGTAGATGTGTAATGATTTTATGGATTTGAATAAAGCTTATTCTAAAGATCCTTTTTCCCTGCCTCGGATAGATTTATTAGTTGATTCGACTGTTGATTGTGAATTATTGAGCATGATGGATGTATTTCAAAGGTATCATCGAATTTTCATGGCTCCCGAAAATAGCGATAAAACCTCATTTGTTGTTCCTAATGGGCTATACTACTTCTTGGTTATGCCTTTTGAGTTGAAAAATGCTGGAGCAACTTATCAGCAGCTTGTTAATTTTATGTTCAAAGACTAAATTGGAAAATCAATGGAGGTTTATGTTGACAACATGGTTGTGAAAACAGAAAAAGCTTAGGATCACTTGCTCGACCTTAGTCACACTTTTGTGATCTTAAGAGCCTTTGGTTTAAAGTTAAACCTAAATAAATGTACATTCAGGGTTCGGGCCGAAAAGGTTTTGGGCTACATGATTAGCCAAAGAGGCATTGAGGCCAATCCTCAGAAAATCCAAGCAGTCCTCGACGTCACTCCTCCGAGAATAGTTTAGGATGTTCAGAGGCTGGTTAGAAAGATTATAGCTTGGGGAGGTTCATTGCAAGGTTGGCCGACAAAAGCTTACCCTTTTTCAAAATTCTCAAAAATGCCAAGAAATCGGGCTTTCAATGGACTGCGCAGTATGGTCAGGCTTTGGTCTAGCTGAAACAGTACTTTGCCTCACCCTCTATGTTGGTGAAACCTGAACTGGGATAAGTACTCCATGTGTATTTGGTAGTCTCTGAGGCATCAATTAGCTCAGTACTGATCTCGACCTAAGATGGCACACATCGACTGGTATACTACTGCAGCAAGTCACTCCACAGGCCAGAGCATAATTACTTGGAGATCAAAAAATTTGCTTTAGCATTAGTGATTGTGGCTTGTAAATTACGACCATACTTCCAATCTCACTCTATTATAGTGCTGACCAACCAGCTGTTGAAGCAAGTATTGACGAAACCGAACACATATAGAAGGTAGACCAAATGGGCAATCGAATTGGGAGAATTTGATATTAACTTTTAGTCTCTAACAACCATCAAAGAACAAATTCTAGCTGATTTTATTGCGGAGCGAATCGACTTGCCCAACAAAAATCCCAAAGCCCCTATTGTTTGGACCATGCACGTCGATGGATCGTCAACCACATTCGATGGAGGAGTAAGGGTAGCTCTTCGCTCCCCAAATGCAGAAATATATGATTTTGCAACAAAATTGGATTATATTATCACAAATAATGAGGCAAAATATGAGGCCCTGATCGCGGGAATGAGAATGGCGCTCGAGCGAGAGGTCGAACACCTAGTCACATTTACAGACTCCCAGTTAGTAGTCGAGCAGGTCGACAGAAATTTCAAAGCCAAGGACATGATAATAAGCTGGTACTTGGCCAAAGTGAAGTAGTTGCAACAATTATTCAAATGGTTCGCCCATAGTCAAGTTCCTCTATCTGAGAACGAGCGAGAAGATACTCTTTCAAAATTTGCCAGCTCTTCCAGGAGAATAAGGGACAGAAAGGGCACATTTTTTGTCTTTGATAGACCATCAATTGGGCCCCCACGAGGAAAATTTGATAACAAGCATTGAAGGAGTAGCAGTTTCTTGACAGGTCTCGATCAAACTATATCTAAGTCAAGACACCATCCTTGAGGATAGGAACGAAGCTCGATGCCTTTGAGGTCAAGCTTCTAAATTTGCATTCGATGAGCATGGTCAGTTGTATAAGAGATCAATTTCTAGACCTTCCTTGAGGTGTCTAGACCACGATCAGACTATAGAGGTATTGCAAGACATCCATGCTAATATATGTGGCAACCATTCTGGAGGAAGATCCCTAACCCACAAAGTAATTAGATATGGATACTTTTGGCCAACATTACTGAAAGACTTGATGAACTTTGCACGTAAATGTATTTCTTGTCAAGTCCACTTAAATTTGCCACACCAACCCGCAACGCCAATGGTCAATGTCCAAATTACTTGGCCATTTGATCAGTGGGGAACTGATATTTTGGGTTTGTTACCAAAATCAACGGGACAACAAAAATTCATAATTTTTGCAGTTGAGCATTTCACCAAATAAGTCGAGGCGAAAGCTGTTCCTAAGATAACATATGCAGCCATCAAAAGTTTCATATGGAAAAATATTATCTGCCGATTTGGCTTACCCAAAGTTCTTATTTCGGATAATGGCACTCAATTCCAGAGCAAAAGCACTAGAGGTTGGTGCGATGCCTTGGGGATCATGCAACACTTTACTTCAGTAGGCAACTCTTAGTCAAACGGTTAGACAAAGATAATCAATAAAATGATTCTCAACCATTTGAAAGCCAAGATACATGACACTGGCTCAAATTAGGTAGATGACCTACCCAGCGTGTTATGGGCATACAGGATAACTCCTCGAATAGCCACTGGCCATACTCCTTACAGTCTAGTTTATGGGTCCAAAGCAGTCATCCCCTCAGAGCTAATTCAGTGTACGGTTTGAGTCATTCATTTCCACCCACTAAGAAACACTTCAGAGAGAAAACTTGACCTCGAGACCATTGACGAGGGTTGTCAAGAAGCCTACAATACTATATAGGGCTATAGATCAAAGATGGTCAAGAACTACAACAAAAGGGTAAAACTACACCGTTTTAAGGTCAGAGATCTCATCTTTAAGAAAGTAGAAGTCTCCAAGAATGTGGGCAAGCTCGACCCCAAATGGAAAGGACCATATACTGTCATCAAAGTATCAAAACACAATGTATATAGATTAGCCAATATGCAAGAAGAAAAACTCCGTCACCTGTGGAATGCCATTAACCTCAGGAAATTTAACATTTGAGATTATGTTGTACTTACCTTTGAGGTCTTTTAGCTTGAATAAAATTCCAACAGTATTGATACAATTTGGAGTCACTATCACACTCAAATGGCTTCATGCCGCCAAGTTCTAAGTCAATCCCGTAGTCAACAAATAAGCAACCCCGCGCTGCCACTCAAATGGCTACATGCCACCAGTCCCAAGTTGACCCCGTAGTTGACAAGTCCTAAGTTAACCCAATAGCCGACAAATAAGTAGCCCCTCGCTCCACTCAAGCGGCTTCATGTCACCAAGACCCAAGTTGACCCTATAGTTGACAAATGACCAACCTCGCACTGCCCCTTAAATAGCTTCATGCTCCCAAGACCATAACCGACCTTGTAGTCGATGATGTAGAAAATCCAAGCAGTGAGGCAACTCTAGCATTGAAGCTAATAGACCAGCCTTGATTGTGTCGACCTTAAAGTTAACCTCGCATAGTTATCTTCCTAAATCCCATGGTTGACCCAGTAGTCAACCAAGAGGTATTAAAAAATGATAACGCAAGTTAGATGATTGTGCAATAGATAATGTTAGCGCAAGTCAAGACCGTCGACAACAATCTTGTTTCATTCTCTTCATTATTACGACAGTTAAATTAGATGTGAAAACACTCAATAGCTATCTTTAACATGACAAGATGGAAGGAAGAGTAGTCTTTATTCATCAACTGATTGATCGTGGTTACAACAAATAAAACAAAAATAACAAGACAGACTACATAAAGGCCAATTTAGTTCTGGCTAGTCCTCACCTGCTCGCCCTCAGGCCATTCAGAGTCTGAATCAAGCATTGCACATGCAAGCGGCGAGACCACTTGAGGAGGTTTAGAAGGCCCAGTGACATCACTCATGAAGTTGGTCAAGTACAGCACGTACTGCGCTACGTCGATCTCTTTTTCCCTTAGTTGCACCACCAGGTCCTTGGCAAATGCAAACTCCTCAGCCAACTGCTCTAACCTGGCATTAGACTCAGCCTTCTTCTTTTGAGCTTTGGTTAAGGGCTCATCTGGCGCAGCGGTCACAGCTTCTATTCCCGAGGTTTGCTCAGCTTCACCCTCCTCAGGGTTAGGATAGGGCTCCAATTTCTCGTTCAGGGTAAGGCTTATTTTGCTCTTGCCTTCAAGAAAAAAAGCATATCCCAAGTGCTCAAGCTACTTTACAGCTCTATGGAAGGCTTCTCGAGCATCATCGAGGGATGCGATCACACTCGCGTCCTGAAAAGCAGTGCTAAGGATGAATTATTCAACCACTTCACAATGCAGCCTTGGAACATAGTGGTTGAAGGCCTCCCTCACCTTATTAGTCACCTCAGCACAGCCTTGAACTCAACCAAAAGTGTAACTCATTTATAGGTCTGGGTGGGCCTTTTATTATAGATTCCATTTAACTCCGCTCCTTAACCGCCTTGACCAATTGCTGATCTTTAGAGTCGAGTTGTTCTTGCAGATCGGCCATCTTTTTATTCAGTTTCTCGACTTGAAGTTGGGAGGACTCGAGATGCACTTTGAGGGTTTTCATATCCCCCCCTCCATGCAACTCTTCTCTATCTGCTAGCACCAGCTCAGATCAGTAGAAAATGTTGTAGCCCACTTATCCCACCTAGAACATAAGGATGTTATTCCACAATCCTATAATGAAGGAAAAATTCAATGAGAAGTGATCAGTCTGGTACTTACCATATTGCAGTGGTAGGACAGTGCTCGGATAACCCTAGCCTGATTGAGGTTCATCAATTTTTGCTGGTCGAATACGAAAAGCCCTGATAAGAGCCACTTCAAAGCATTGCCACCAGTTATTCCTCCCTGGATGATAAAGGTTGAATCATTCACCTCCTCAACTCGATCAGTGGCGAACTGGGGAGTAAGTAGTTGGGGGAGTTGGAATAGCACACCATCACCGGGCTTCCTAAACAAGTCATAGCCTGTAGCTGCTTTCACGTTTCCTTTGCCTACTGCAACCTTTTTAGGGGCCGAGCCCCTTGTTTGACCATCTGTATTTTGTCCCAATCCGTGGGGCTGCTCAAAATAGGCTCTTCCCGATGAGCAAATTGAGTTTCCATCGCCTAATCAATTTGTGCGAGCATAGGAGCGGATGTCAATTATGTGGATCTTGATGGTTCTGCAGGAGCTCCTTCCCACCGTGCCACAGCCACTCGGTAGTGCTCCTCATTCCTTAAAGTACAAGCTTGGGATTCAAATCAATTTTAGGCCATTACTACTTCTTGATCTGCAGGCACAAATAAAATAAGCAAACATTAGAGTCAAATAGAAAGATGTGTAGCCACAATTAAAATGATCAACGAGAAACTCTACCTAGTCAATCGCCCGCAGGTAGGTCAAGTTAGGCTGGCAACAAGCTAGCCAATACTAGACACCTTTCCTCAGTCAGAATTGAAGCCTCCATATGACCAAATCCGACTAGATCCTTGATGAACGCGTTGGGCTAACTAGGTATCTGGTTCCCTGGCATCTCCATAGGCCCCCTCCACCAACCCCTCGAAATGGCAAGAACCCCCAGCCCGCGAATATAGAAGAAGTATTTTTTTCACTCTTGGCCATAAGAAGAAGCAGGGAATACTAAGAATTTTCGACGAGTTGGAGCAGTTAAGTAGTAGAAACCAGATTCTTCCGTACTACCCGACTTCCATGATATGGGTAAATGAAATAAATTTGAAAAGTTGGTGAAGAAGGCAGGTTGATTATACAGGTACATTAGGATGGCAAAACTGTACAGTGTGGCAAAACAATTGTGAAGCAGCTGGGTTATGCAAACCTCTAGGCCTATTAGGAGGTCGACTATCGCTTGCGCGATAGGAAACCTAAGCCCGCATTTTAACCCTCCCTCAAACACTATTATACACCCTTGGGGAGGTAGATGCATTCTGCCCTAAGCTCCTGACACTAATAGTTCATACTTCTCAGGGATATGGTACATTGCCCTAATTCGTATTAAGTCAGCGGGAGTTATTTTGGACGTTATTTCTGTGTAATGATCTGGGGTAAACAGTCGACCCCAATTTGGAGGAACATCACTTAGGCAAGCATCCCTCTCAGAAACAACCCTCACGTCACTCAAACTACTGGAACTGCTTAAACTCGAGCTATCACTCATTAAACTACCTTATTCGCTCTCACAAGAGGTTTCAGATGTACTTCCACCCCTAGTATCCCCCTGATAGACCATACTTTTGAACCTAGTATCCTCACTATGTGGACTGGCAAACATTTTTTCACAAAAGAAAATAGAGAAAAAGAACAAATGGGTAGAGTAACTTACAGTGGATATCTGGCAAGCTCTAAGCGTACAAAGTTGGAGGACTTCAAAGGCAGAGATTCGACCAGGAATAGATTCAGCAAAAGTGTAAATGAAGGCATATATCCCCATTATTTATAGGTGTTTGTACGTGGGAACCCAAATGTCAGTTATAATTACACTCTGCCCCCATACACTTCGTATTCTGTGAAGTAAATGGCTCATTAAATGTAGCGAAACCGCCATAAACCCTGGTCAAAAATTCAAAAATTCTTATCGAGAATTCAAAAATCCTGATCGAATATACATAACCACCTAAAAATTGTTCAAGTACTCCCTACTCCTACTCATCAACAAGCTCAATTAGGGCCGCGAGTGGGGGGGACTCATGATATAGGATAACCTAAGAGGCCCATTTAACCCAACAGGCCTAGCAGGCCCAGTATCAGTTCTGAACATCCCAACATGCCCAACACACTCAACAACAACCATCTAGTCGAGTGTGTTGTAGCTGATTGCACTCGACATGAAGTTTCATCCGTCACAGCATATTCTATTTTCTCTAAAATCGACCAACCTGCCAAACCTGTTCGATTCACATATCGACCTGATGACTCATCCCGACAGTGACTCAAATCCATGCCACATTTATTACTCTAACAAATAGCATGCCTCCGTATTAATAGCACATGACAGTCGGTACAGTTGCTGCCACCACCTTTGGTAGGGAGGTGTCTACCAAAGATACCATTCACCCTGAAAAACAGGAGATGAAGCTACCTTGAATAGTATCGAGATTTGGAATGACCATTAACCCCCTAGTAAGGACTAAAGCCTAATACATTTGGTAAGGGCATCTTCAACAAATCACACACTTTGAGAAGGTTATAAATACCTTATAGCCAACCACGATTCAGGTAATACCAAATACGCTAAAAGTTCTCTATATTCTATTCGATTACTCTATTTCAACCAGAACTGATTTGAGCGTCGGAGTACTTTAGTCGAGGGCACCTCAACTAGTTTAATGTGTGTTGCTGTTGCAGATCTTAGATTTCAAGAAGAACATCAGCTGAATTATTCGACTTCACTGGTCGAATCTACCCCAAATAGTTCCCTTTCACTATAAACAGTTTTCAACCTCATCAGGAAGTGTTGGTGCAACTTGAGTTCACTCATTTCTCATTTTCTAATTTTCATTAATCAAATAATAAAATTTAAAAAATAATGATCCATATTGCAAAATTAGAATGCAATAAGAAAAGTTAATATACTTTTCCTACTTTAAATGCAATAATCAAGAGTGGTGGGTGCAAAATACGTACTTCAGAGATCTGTGGAGGTACTGTCACATAGGTATAGTTGCGGCGAGTAATTGTATTTTGTTTTTGTTTTTTATTTTAATTTATTAAAGGATATTTTTATACTTAGGGCTTGTTTTCTTTAGTAGATTATCCATTATATATGCACAATTAATTCTAATTTATTATTTATTTGACTTTATATATGGCCCATGATAAGTCATTAGTCTAGTATTAAGTTGGAATATAAATCAAGAGAAAAGAGGTTTGATGCATTTTTAGATAAAATTCAAAAAATCAAATTACCCTTTATTAATACATAAAAAAAATAATAAAATGTTATAATCATAAAATCATATATTTTGTTTTAATTTACTTTTTAATTAATATAGTCAATCAAACATGAAATTATATTATTTTATTTTGATAGACTTAAAATTTATTTATTTATTTATATTTTATTTATAATCACATTACCTAAAGCAAGTTAACCCTTAGGAAATTACATTGTCACATCATCATGTGTTAATAGATTTGTTGGCAAAAATTAAACGGTTGGGCTAATTATACAATTGAATAATTTGAAGGGCTATTTATTATAAGCCTTATAGTATAAGGGGGTAACTTGAACTTTATCCTTTTATTGGGAAAATTATTAAAATTTAATTAGATATATTCTTATACCCAAAAACATATGAGAAATTTATTGCACTAGTTTTTCATTTCAAAAAGTTCAGCTATTTACTTTTACCTTATTTTTAACCAAAATTATCCTTAAGCTTCTTACGTTAAGAAAGTAGCATTTATTTATTGATATTTGGTTTTCAAATTAATTTTCTTTTAACTACATTCATTTATTTGTGTTAAAAACATTATAAAATTTATCTTTGAAATTTTTTGATTTTTTTTCTAGTTTATTCAATTTGAAAAAAAAATGTTTCTACAGCAATTTATGTATTTGAAAATTCAAGAAACTTTTTTTTCCCTAAAATTTAATTTATAAAAACTAAAATAATTATTGAGACAAATCAATTTGAACAAAATATATGAAAAATCTATAAAGAAATTAATTTATTATTTTTTAATTTAACAAGTCAGTGTCAATTTAGTTAAAAGAACTTAATTTTGATTTTTTTGGGAATAAAATATTGATAGAACGGATTTGGATCCATGGTATTTTGAGAGTTCGTTTGCTTGCTTTGATATTGTATGATATGTATTAAATCTAATTCAATTTTAATATTTGGCTTATTTTTAGAAACTCTTGATACAACTATTGTCTAGTATGCATTTAAGGCTAAACTTGGCTTATATATCAAGACCTTACGGTGTAATATATTTTTCAAATTAGATCATAAATAAATTTTAGTTTGTTAAAAGACTTTTTTGCCCCTCACTTATAAATATACAAAAATTTAGTTAATGTGAGGATAATTTTGAAAATTGCATATATTATCCAATGGGATAGTTATGTCAAATAAACAATTAAAATTGAATCTCAAGTTATTTAAAGTATGAATATAAATATTAAATAAAATACATAATAACTTATCCTTTTTTCTGGTCTTATATATCATACATAATCTAAATACATCAAACAAATGAGCTCTTAATATAAATATTTAAGGAAGTTTCGATGATTCTCCTTTTCCTTTTTCTTCTTTTTTATCTTTAATCTCCCAGTGATGCTGTTCTCCAATAATTGGCGTCAATGTATATTAAAATGCTGATTTACCATTTTACCCAAAGTTAAAGTCGACATCGGAGCAGCCCCTTATAAGGACAGGAAAGGGAGCAGCTTGATCTGGCATCGAATGAGGCATCAGAGGGATTTGGGATTTCCTCAAGGGTGGTTGCCCCTCTCTGCTTCTGCCCATGATTTCTCCATCTCCAAACCAACAGCCCTTTTTTCTCACTTTATGTGAGTCTGTATATGTCTCTGTGTGTGTGTGTGTATGTACAACGTTGCATTTCCATGTCCCTTTTCAATCGTGGACTGTACTTAAGGTTTTGTTCGGCTAAGCTTATTTTGTCCCTTTTCTTACTCATCTTTTCGGTATCGACAAGGCTGTGATGATAATTTTCTTGAGAGAAGGAGCATCGGGCATTCATTTGACCCGACTCGTATCTTGGCGGGGCAACCCAGATGGCATGTTGGGCCTCTCCCCCAAATGCAACTGGGTGATATTTGCAGCCATGGCGATGTTGGTGTCACTTGAGCATTTGCCAAATTTAATTCAGATCTGAGCCCAATTAATTGTTTTCCTTAATATCCATTTTACTTTATTTGAAGCGCATATTTTACCATTTTATTTCAATTTGTTTTTCTATTTTTTTTTAATTTTAATAATTCTGTATATTTCCAAACTTCCCCCTGCCCCTAGCTAAGGAAAAAGGAAAAAGGAAAAAGTCAAAAGAGGTCGTCCACTGGATCAGTTTCAGTTTTAGTTTTGAGTGGATGAAACCTGTGGAGGAGTTTAGAACAGTTCCATGCACAATTATGGAAATTCACGTTGTTAATGCATTTAATTCTGCCAATTATAGGTGGATTGTCAGCTTATTTTAATTACTTCATTGCTTCTTCAGCAGGGGTGTCAAGGTCAAGAATGACAAGAGATAACAAAAAATTTAGTTGAATCAGAGAAAACAAATATAAATCAGTGAAGTGATAAGAAATCAAATTTCTAACCAAAGTGATTAATAAGAAAAAACAAATCAAATCATGCAAGTGTATTGCATTTTCCATGAACAGAAATATGGTTTTGTGTATTGCGTTGAGATGCTTTTTGTAAATTTCTAATTACTTCATTAATTTATTAGATCATGTCAAAAATTGGCGTTTTGAATTTTCACACATACGTTGTGAATCTATTGGTGCATCTTAGAAAGTACACATGTCATCAGCAACAAATGAAAAAATGATATGCAAATAAAAACTATTGAAAATATATTTATTTAATCATTACCACTTGACTACAATTTCATGTTTCTATTTTTTCCCTCTGTAATTCTCCATACAGTAGATGGGATATTTATTGCAATTACTAAAAACAGCTTCAATCTAAGAGGTTCTCATTTCTCAAGAGTCATAAGATGACCTAATGGAATGAGAGGAGAGGTCGGTGTCTTCTCGGTGGTGGCGGTGGGCGGATTCTCGGCGGTGGTGGTGGAGGATGTCTTCTTGGTGGTGGAGGAGGTCTGGGATTCCTCCCCAAATAGCTTGAACGTTTTTGTTGGAAAAGGTTCAGTGGGTGGACTCCTTTAATCATATAAGAGTATGATGGCTGCTCTTCACCATTTGTTTGAATTTTGCCACTAAGAAGTGCTACCACACAGAGAAGCATAGCAATGTAGGAGGGCTTCATCTTTGTATATGTGTTGCAGTTGTAGGTAGGAGACAGAGCAAAACTATTAATAGGAAGAGCATGCATGCCATTCTATATGTATGGCAAAGCGATCATTAAATTTGCCTATATCTTCTGAGAATATGCAGCAATGACTTTCAAAAGCACAAAATAACACATTAAATTTGCTTGTCGCTTTTGAGGGGGGGAAAAGGAAAAGCACAATAAACCATGTTACTATAAGATGTGACTTCTATTTTGTAAGTCTCTTATAGCACTTCGGTAGCTAAGTGACTTTCGATTCAATGGCATAAATTTTACACAAAGGTTAGAAATTAGAATTTAGGAGACTCTTGACTTTGGTGTGTATAAATATAAAAAATAAATAAATAAATAATTTTCGGGTTAAAGATGCATGATCTCTTAGAGTTATAGTCTTAGCATGATAGTTTACTGATATACCTATTAAAGTTTTAGAGGTATATAAATAAAAACTCTAGTAAAAGGATCGATATAATTAATTAAAATGGGCCCCTCATTTAAAATGGCCTTCCCAAAGCATAATTGATTCGAGCACACCAAAAACTCTGCTAGTGTAAATACCAAATCTTATAATCAAAAAAGGCATCAAGTTATTTATTTTTTTGACTTGAACATTATCTCTACGTGGGCATATTCTTGAAGCAAAAGTCCACAACTCAACAATTTTTAAAAAAGGACCTCAAATTCAATTTCGCATGATATCATTAACCAAAGACCAAGGATGACAACCAAACGAATCAGGTTGGTAATAGGTCAAGTTTAAAATGAAGCGAGTTCGATATAATTCAATTAGATTAATTGAAAATAGGTTGTAACCACAATGAATTCAGTTGAAGCGCATTGAATGTAAAAAAATTAAATTTCTAATTCAATGTTAATTAAAAAAAATAAGAATTAAATCAACATATGTTTATATTTTGTTCCATAAACAATTTTGCAAGATAGTTTATTAATTTATACTCCTATTTCAGAATTTTTTAAATATGAAATTGTATTAGAAATTGAGGGTTTTGCCACGTAAAAATAAATCAAAGGCAGAATAGACAACTTTAGTGCTACCTATGTTTTCTCAGTTTCTTCGATGCATTATAAGTTAATCAGCATTGGTCCCATGCTAATAATGTGTTGATCTTCAAAAGTGAAAACATTATAAAAGAATGTCTAGATGATTAAATTTCACTAACTAAAAATAAGAAATATAATAAAAAATAAATAAAAGAAGACAGAGATATACCTAAGATTTCTTTCATACTTTTGTTTTATAAGCTTGTCAATTAGCTCCAGTAAGTTATTTTAAATTAGGTACTAAATTTTTCAATTTATTGAGTTACAAAATGGGAGATTCATGAATGATAATTTAGTTCAATAAATGAATCATGGGGATCAAGAAATTCAAGGAGGATGTATATATGCGAGCTGACAATACAAATGGACATCCATATCTAATAATTCCATAATAAAAAGCAATTAATTTTTGTAAACTTCTAAGATTTAGATATTAAAGAATACTTGGTTTATGTGATTTCCAAATTAACTTTTATAATAATTTAACTTTTTTGTGAATTTCTGTAGTTTTTGTTAATATATATATACAACAGGCATGTTACTTTCTCTTGTGAATTAATGTTTTGTGTGTTAGAATTGTTTTTTAATAAAATAATAAATTATATAAAATCTCGTATTGGTTGTTAGGAACTCTAATCACTTGCATTTGTAGTATAGGGAAAGTAAGTGTAGCGCCTCGACAAGGGGCGTCTGCTCCATTCGAAGTGCTACTTATTTTATTCCACAAGCATTTTAAATAAATAAAAATATATTTTTTAACAGTCAAAGTGTTTAATTTTCACAAGCAACATTCATCTAAAGTTCAGCTAAGAACCAAAATATCATAAATCACACTTAGCACTTCCCCCACATTCTTACATTGATGTTAGTATTTCTATAAACACAATCTATATGTCTATATATTTATTGAACTTATTATATCATGTGTCACGTGGTTTAGTCTATTTTTGTCACTTGTTCTTGTTCGGGGTAAAGAACAAAAGATAATAATAATACAACATAAGTTCGAATGACTTAGTGAGTTGTTCCAGCAATAACAATAGAATAACAATTTCTCAAATATTATATAGGAGACAGGTAGAAGCATTAAAGTTTTCAGAAATCGTGAGAGAATATTTTAGTCAAAATTTGAAGTGATCCATTCACCACCATCCCATACCAGTAATGAAACTTCTCCAAACTCATTGCTTGTTTACAAAGATTTAAATCTCAAATACGACCAAAGGGATTGACATGACATTTGAACAATCATTTGATTTTTGTCGAACATTCGAGTTTCAAGGCACAAGTATCAAGCATATCAATCACTTTCACAATCATGTTGGTGGCGGTTCTCATACCTTGTCATTTCACTTTTGAAAATACTAAAATTCTTATTCCTCCAAATTCTGAGTGATTGGCTCAGACGCTTAAACAAACACTAGGTATGACTAGTCATATGCCTAATCCCACTCGTAGGTAACTACCTCCAGCTAGCTATGAGTTAGGATTATATCACGTAAGGTATCAGTTGAAAGAACAATAATCGTTGGCTCGTTCCACCCAATAGTCTTTCGATCTAATCCTAGAGTCCACCCCCAAGGATATCAAGTACACTCACTAGTACACTTAACACGTCCAAAAATATTTCAATTAACACTCTGATTTGCCATGACATACAAGCAATCAAACAATTTATATCGAACACATTTCACAGTAATAGTCATGGTGCTAATAGAACATGTATTTCGAAAATGCTTTTCAATTTTCCCAACACGGTCTCTAGTTTCAGGTAAAACAGCATAAACAAAGTTCAAAATATAGGAACCACAATCAACATAAAGTGATGATGTGTGGTAAATTTTGCAAATAGTTTATTTTATCAAACTTGTATAAAACTTTATTTTTGATCGGGGATGCAACAACTCAAAATGGATAAGAAATTCAAATAAAAATAGCTCAAGAATCATGGGTAAAGAAGAAAAAAGATCCAAATAGACTGTCAAGAGTAATACCAAGATCAAGCAACAAGGGTATACTAACAAGTATATATGTTCTTTCCCCAGTAAAGAAATTAAATACAAATTCACCTCGCAAATGCAAAGAAATTCCTAGTTTTATGGTAGCTAAGTTCTTGGCTTCTTATTCAAACCAAGAACTATCATAAGATAACCCTAGTTGTCATCCTATCATTCCTCTAAATCTTAAATATAAATATAGTTAATATCTTTATCAAACTCAATGTTATTTTGACACAATTCCGTTGGTTTGTGTTTCATATCTAAATACTTAATACGATTAAATCTAGTAATTCTTGAGTGGCTATCCCCAACAAACTCCATTTATCACTTCACTTATTTTACAGTACGTGATAAGAGTCCAAGTTCCTAAACTAGTTGGGTTTTACAATTTTATTAGATCTAAGTTGGGTAATTCATTTCTGTTCTTACATTCATATAATTTAATCTTTAAATTAAGCGTAACTATATTTCATTCACAACATACTATATTATCAGGCCTAAAAATATAATTTTAAATCAATCTTTCTTAATTTACTAAACTTATAATCAATTTTGTTCAATACTTACAGATCAATTATCATCTCGAGTGAAATTATATTTCAATAGTTCGAATGTGATAAACACTAAATTAGGATTGTAAAAATCAATCGAATTAACATTCGATGTGAAATTTACCCAATTAGAACGAATCGAGATCCAACTCAAGCTAGAAATAGTCCAAATAAGTCTAGAATCTAAATTTGATCAAATTGTTCAAAAATTGTCCCATGCACCACCGATGAAGATAAGTACCACCACCACTATCTTGTGTGCCTCGTCAAGACGAGCAAAGGCCCCAAAATAATTTCCAAATTGGATGTTGTTTTCCTGGCCAATTTGGCCATAAACCACCATGAAACTTTAACTCGCCGCCGCCTTAATTTCTCCACCACCACTAGTCAAAACCCCAAATTAGTGACACCGTTGCCTTACCTATGAGATTCCAAACAAAATGTACTAGTCCCAGACCATTTTCGCAGCCGAGAACAACGAAACCACCACCTAAACCACTCATCATCATTGGCTTTCATTTTTTGATCAATTCTCTTGGTAGTTCTGGATGTTTTTGGCATGGGTTTGCTTGCCTCGGTAAGAGAGAGCTTTCTATGGAGTTAGTTTTAGGTTTTATGATTGTTTTTCAATCGTTCGCACGACGGGTGGGGTTGGGTCGATTTTTTAAATTTATTTAAATTTCATCCTTAATTGTATATATATAAATGATTTTTTAGCCACTTACAAACTAGCTCAAAAACTTTTTGATCAATTCAAATCTCACCCCAAAGTTTTAGCCATCTTGCAATTGGACCCCAAAACTTTCGTTTGGTTCTTAAAAGTTTTATTTGTTGCACATTGACCCTAGACATTTCTATTCCTAGGCAATTAGGTCCAAATTTAATTATTTTGAAGTCCTTAACCTTTTTAACTTTCCCACATTGACCTCTAAATTTTATAATTTTAGACAATCAAGTCATTCTCTCATTTACAATTGAGGGATTATAAATATTTAATTCTATATTTTAATTAAATATAACTTAAAATTAATCTAGCCAAACTTAATGATTTTATATTTAATTTTAAAATCTCAAAATTCATGGTGTTACATTAAAGAGAGAATAAAGTAACCTAATGACATGTATAAAGTTTCATATAATGTGGTTATGGCTTGTGTTGATTGAACAAGGCTGGTATTGTAATTCATCTTTCAAAAGAATACTTTATTTTAGTATCTATAGACATTTTTCTAGAGTGTCGTGGAAGCTAATACCATTCC
>JACGDI010005581.1:0-19896 GCA_014898725.1 Jacaranda copaia
TCTCTTTAATGAGATTAGCTCACACATGAACCATGTTTCAAATAATAATAAGGCTTGCTCATAGGCTGATGGCAAGTTCGACTCTAAGGGGTGCAACACCATGTGACCTACCAGCAGATGCCCCCTGAACATAAGTGACAGTATATGTGTAGTAGGAATTTCTCTTGAATATGGAAAAATGCTTAATTTAAAGGTCAAACAGAAAAAGTACCTTCAAGCTTCCGTGCTTCCTCCTCTCCACGCAATCTTTTTTGCCTCTCCTCTTCAGATCTCAAGAAAGCTATCTGAATAACCTTGATAGCTTGAAGAGTGGGATTCTCCTGGAAAGAAAGCTAGAATTTTATTATATAAATAATAAATAAAAAGTAAAAAAAACCTTGTTCTCTAGCATCCGGCCAAGCCTCCTTTTTTCCTCTAGGTCTCCAGCATGTCGTTGCCTGCTCACATCAGTCTCTTGCTGCACCAAGATAAAAAAAATACCCTCATCAATTTATAAGCAAAAACAAATAAGAACTAGACAAAATTCATTTCAAGACGATGAAAAAGATCTCCCCATGAAAAGGATGTCATAAATTTAGCTTCCAGCCCACAACAAGATCACACATTCAGACCTGCTGCTCAAGTTCATGTAGAGCTTCTTCTTCTGCTAAAGCTGCGGGAATGCCGCTTCAATAAGTAGGGCTGCCTCTTCTCTTTTTGCCCTCCAAATAATCCATATAGTTTTGTCTAGCTTCTGTAATTTTTTCTCCATTTCTTGCTTGTCCCTGAGTTGCTCACTAAGAGCTAGCTCCATCAAAGTCTGCTTTGATATTTTTTCCTAAATCCATGTTACAGTTGTTAATTCAAAGAACCAGGTTTAGCAGAAGAACAAAGAAATCTAATTGCTCATATTAGTTAAACTCACTCCCTCTAAGACTGGTTTCTTCCTTTTCTTCTTACTGCGTTTTTCAGCTTCTTGCAGTAATGCTTGGGCTTCCTCAAGCTCACGTTCCTCTATTTCCCTGAATTCTTTGATTCTTCATTCGCTCAAATTCAGTGGTAAGCCTTCTTTGTTCTGCCTCTTCAGTTATTTTCTGCAGCTTCAGCCTCTTTGCCTCCTCCTCTCGTTCCTTGGGAATTCACAAGCCAATATTACTAAATTAGATATATTATCTACTTTACAGTAATAATTACAACTGATGAAGGCACCAGAAGCCATCATCTTATCCAAGCAACAAAAGACATACCACCTCCAAAAGCTGACGTTCTTGTTCTTCTTTGCGTTTTTCAATTATTGACTTGTGTGCAAGAAGTCGTTTGCGTTCTTTTTCTACCATTTCCACTAAATCCAAAACTGTTTCCCCTAACTTCGAAGTTTTATTCACAGGAGGGCAGATCATTAACCTTGCTTTGCTAAGGGATTCAGCAAATGTGGACAGGTGATCCCGTAGGCCTTCTGATTCAAGGCTCTAAGGCAAATACATGATAAGTTAGAAATCCCAAATTGCAGAGGAAAAATAGCAGGACCAATTGTAAAGGAGGACGAAAAAAAAAACAAAGAGGCAGCCATTTTCTAAAAAGGAACTAATTGCATGTGCATAGCATCTATGGATGAACCACGTCTAAAAGATACGCAGAAGGCTCAAAATACCCTTTTAGATCAGCTTTTTACCATGACCATAGGTATAAAATGGAATTTATATAGGTTGCCCCGTCAGCCAATAAAAACTGCTCCCATCGCCAGTGGAGTGACTGATAGGGAAATTTTTAAAACAAATTTGCCAGTTTGACATTTAGCACAGAAGATTAGTATAGTATGAGTAAATGAGGCAACACCTATCAAGATTGATTAAACAAGCTGACAAACAATCATTGGATGAAAGGCCAAAATATGCTGGCAAAATATATAAAAAATAAATAATAAAATTGTTACCTTGTTACCAAGAAAACAGTACCTTTCCACTGTCATTGCTGAGAAATTCTTGACTGCGTCCACAGAAAACTTCTCAACAATTGACAAATCAAAGAAAGGAATTATCCTTTATAGGTTATCAATATTTGTAGTCTGGTACACCTATGAGACCTTGACATATAGAATGTATAAAGATAATAAGCATGATGTCAAATTACCAAGCATGAAATACCCAATGCAAATCAATCCAACCCAGGAAGGCAAGGTTGTTCCTTGTTGACATAGCTGATTCAGTGAGATTGTTGAAATTAAAAGAATCCCCCAAAATCATAGCAAGGACCAAATCAAATGACGTGAAATGTTGCTTACCAAATCCAAGAGAAGCGATGACCTGGAAAGCTGAAACAAAACAAAATGGAACAGTTACAGTCAAGCAATTAAAATGAAATGATAAAGTCAAAGATCCAGCTAAGAAATATATTACCACTTCTCTGTTCTCAGGTTTGGATTCAATGTCAAATGCGATAAGGTTTGCCACTCTGAAACTCCTTTCTTTCTCATTTTCAAGCGCCAGATGAGATGCACCATACGTACGATCATAAGGGGGTACTGAATGCAGCTAAAAAAACTGATGATGCTATCAACTGCAAATCCTTCTGATTTAGGTTCTTATTAAAGTTTTTTTGAAGTGAAAAAAGCTTAAGCCATGCACAAGCA
This sequence comes from Jacaranda copaia, assembly GCA_014898725.1. Lineage (NCBI taxonomy): Eukaryota > Viridiplantae > Streptophyta > Magnoliopsida > Lamiales > Bignoniaceae > Jacaranda > Jacaranda copaia. Next base: position 2,609 of record JACGDI010005581.1, read on the forward strand.
TGATAGAGATGGCTGGATGACATCCAGAATATCTCCGAAAGCTTGGAATAGTAAACGATCATCAAAGAAGGTTTAGGTGTTTTTTTAACCATGCACATTAAGCCATATATATCCTCAATAGAGCGAAAGGCTTCCTGCAAAACAAAGGCAATGACTTAGTAAAATCAGAAATCTCCAAGACAAGTATTAGTAACCCATCACTTGGGAGCAAATGTGAGCACAAAAAACAGAGAACTGAACAAACCTGCCAAAGTTCAAGTTCAGTAGCAACTTTCAGTTGCTCAAATCTGGTGTCCAGATACAACTGCAAGCTTTCAGGAGCAGCAAGATCAGGCCTATCTCGCTGGTCCCTGTGCTTGTTAAGATTTGCAAGGTGATTCCTAATTATTTCACACAATCTCCAAAACTCAGTAGTTCACTTGTATTGCTTGCAGAATTGAAAGGCACGACATGCGGTCATCTGAAACATTTAAGATTAGAAACTCAACAAATCTGCATTTAGACATAAATTGCAGAGAAAACAGAACTCTCTTACATGATGAAAAGCAGAAGCTTTTATAACCCGATCAATAAGATTCTGATGTTGACAAATAACATAATTCATAAGAAAGAAAGTGCCTAATTATCCTTCTAAAAAAAAACAAAATCACAGGATCACGGAAGATGGAACTATGGCGAATTGTTTTATCGCAACAATCTCATAGAGAACAAATGTTGTTCCCCAGGGAGTAATGAAGTTTCAAACAGAGAAAGCAACAGATATAAGTATTCAAACACCATGGTAGTCCATAGTCAAGATGCTGGACAAAATTGCTTCAGGAATCTTGAAAATAACAAGCTAATAAAATAAAGAGATATCCAACTATAAATACAAGTGCAGTTATATGTCAGAGGAAGAACATCATGAACCAAACTGAATACAAACAACCCTAAACCCTGAACCAAACTGAATACAAACATAAGCAAGAGAACTTACTGCATACAGGGCTTCCAATCTTGAGTTGTTGCGTAAAATTTCCAACACTGTTCTGTACGTCTCCCACAAGAACTTAAACCATGGTGTAACAAGCTCACGATCAGATCTGTCTTTTCCTTTTTCACCACTAACATAGCTCAACATCAGATCTTCAGGCCTTTTGTCAGCTTCTAAGTCATCTATATCTAGTGCCTCTTCCAAGGCCTGTGCCTAATTACTGGCAAGCTCGGCTTTCTCAGTGGCTAACTGCATGAAATGCTTTATCACTTCCTCTAGTGATGTAATGTTGACCTGTTGGCAGATACCACAGTACTTGATAAGACCATCCTTAGCATGCCTTCCCCTCCTCCTGTCGACACATAGCTCCACATACTTAAACATTATCCCCTCATGTGTCCTTGTCCAAGCTCTATACCTCCTTGACGTAATAAAACTATGAAGAGCCTCAAGGGCTTCTTGATTTTGTCCAATATTTATCAACTCTGCATCATCATCACATGTACATATTAAAAATGAAGAAAAAATAACTGCCATCACACAACCAAAGTGAATAGATGATCTAGTCAAGAATATTCATAAAGTGCAGATCTTTTGCTTCTGCTTCTGCTTCTCCAACTCTAATTGTTTGACTTAACAAATAATAGGGGAATAAAGTTCAGCATGAGCTCTCGAGGATCAGATTACAATGTTCGGCTGCTTTGTGCAAGCACTCTATTCTAAATATTTCTCCCACCACTTCTAAGATGGCATACAGCATATAGAACAAATAAATAGAAATAGCGTACACATCCTATGAACACTATTTCAGAAGAAGAAAAAAGAACACTTTGATAGTTCTGGCATATGGTATCAAGAAAATGCTACATGTGAATCATATGTATCTTGGCAAAAGCGAACTAAGATATGACAATGTTTCTAACTATTTCTATTTACTTCAACGTAAAGAGTAATCCAGATTAATCTTTGTGTCATAGATGAGTATTGTACAGTCCCCAACAGCATAGAATTCAAAATCCGGAAAAAGGACAGAAGAAGAATTGTATAGACCAAAAGAAACCAAAAAAATGCCATATTGAACGGATTGTTTGGGCAACATGTTAGTTGTAACTTACCTTCAGCTCGCTTCAATGCATTCTTAGGTCTCGCAAAAGTCGCCATCTCAAAATTCCAATGGAAAAGTAATTCAACATTTCAGGTACAAAATATTAAAATTACATCAACAATAGAGCCACACTGCTGATGTCCATCATAAGAAAATTGATCATCTATCACAAAACTAGGGTTATTCTGCTTTGTCTAGCAAGGATAGTGTCAGAATACATTGGTAAACACACACACACAAAAAGATGGAAAAAAAAAAAAGTCCACATGCAATCTGGACCTAACAGTTTATAACTGAAACCCATTGCATTGAACTCCCATCCACAACTCTCCCTCCCACTCTATGTTGTTTGTTCAAAGGTAAAAGGCTTCATCGCAAAATGGGTTACCATGTGGTTATAATTTTATATCAAGACTTGTAATTATATCCATTCGATTGAGGTATTATCGCCATATACTATCTATTATTTTCCCATGCGTCAATATTTATCAATATGAGATTCGAATTACTACCCACATTTTTATTATAAATCTTTTTATGAGCTGTTCAATTGATTTATAAATGATAAATTAGACATGCATAATAAACTAATTCGTAAATTTCTTGAGAAAAATATGAACAGATACAATCACGTCAAATTTGTTAACCCTAAACTTAAATTATTTAAAATTTTACACACTTTAAAATATCGAACTCAATTCAAAAAAACTTCACTCAAGGATATATGAAAATTATGTCAGGAAATAAGATAAACGAAAAGATTTATATAGATTTTAGGTGCAGACTTAGATAAAAAGTAGCGGCGGAGGCAATTAGCGTAACAAAGGATGGAGCCATGATCTGCGAAATTTTTTCGAAATAGGGAGTATCTCAATTTTTTTATAGAACATATAAGAGGGAGAAAGCCCTAGTTCCTTAACAAATTTTTATGAGAAAAAGATTGATCTGGGCTTAGGAGAAGATTTGATGGTGGGCTGACTAATTTGTTTAATTGGTCATTGGGTAGGGCTCTCAATAGAGCGGATTTTAATTCGAATTCGATTCAATTATTTAGGATCTTTAATCAATAAAAAATTTGATAGATGTGATCCAATTAAAAAAGTTCAAAATCCGAAATAAATGGAGCGAATATAGATATGGCTCCATCCGATTCATTAATAATTTGAATCTGAATATATTTAAATCATATATATACACATAGTCCTATAGTAATACCAAAGTATATTTTTGGATGAAAGAAGTAATGAACTCTTGTGCAATATATGAAATTATGTGTTTTTCATATAAATTGTTAGATTTCGAGCTTAGTTACATTATAATTATATTGCTTATTTTTAATTTTTATAACAAAAAATTATGTGGGAAGAATAATGAGTAAGAACCGAATGCCATAATATAGTAAGAATGTAATACAAATCTCGATTTGATTAGAATGAGTTTCTTTTTTTATAGAACTTTGAGTTTATAATTAATTGATTAAGAATCATATATAACTATGTATTTATAATATTAAATAAGTACTATTATTAGTAATTGAACCTAAAATATAATGACTTGGTAAATGAATGTGATTAATTTAAATGCTATTGTTGCTTTTAAATGATCAATAAACTTAAAAATTTATTTATTAATTTGTTGTGTATTTTTTTTAAGGATGAATGTTTTGAATTGGGCCTCTACTTAGACCTATCATGATCCGAATATGGTTATACCAACTTAGATCTAGCATGATCTGATCCAAATCTGACCTATTGATAGCCCTACCGCTAGGTGACCTGAAGTGTATTGGGCTCTTTGAAATATGGGCTAGTGATCATTGGGCGGATTGGGTGGGAAGATTGGCGGAGTTTCTGGTCTGATTGGGACACAGTGCAGGTCCCTAGAATTGGGCTAGCAAACAATTATCCCAAGATATGGATTGCAAGGAGCATGGACATTTAACCCAAAAAAATGTGAAGGCATAGACTCGAACTTAGGTCATTTCAAACTGGTAGCTCCTACTTACCAGCTGGGCTGACTTTTAAATAGTTTGCTTAGCCACCAATGTTTTCCTTAACATGCTGAAGAAGCAAAATTAATTTAATTTATTACTATCTTACAATTATATAAGCATTGATGCGAATGTGAATAATGCTCACGCACGTGAGTGCTATTTTTGGCCTTTCTAATTTAGAAAATGACTTTGTTTTTCAATTCTTATGCTTTATCGAGTTGTGTTTTCTGTTTTGATAATTGTTCACCATTTTGTCTTTTTTGAAATGATAAGAAGAAAATAATGCCTTGTTTGTTTTCATTTTCAAACCCCATTATCATTTTCTTCTCAAAATGGAAATAGAAAATTATCACTATGTACACCATTTTCTCAAATATTTTCATTTCCAAAACATTCTTTATTATATTTTCTCTCTATTTTCATTCTTTTTTCAACCCTTATCATTACCTTAATCATTTTTTATTTTTTCAATAATTCTCATACACCATTCACAATAAAAATATTATAAATTCAAATTCAAATTATAATATTATTTTTTCAGACAATCACACATCATATCATCAATTCAAATTTAAAAACTACACAACTTTTAATACAAAACACCCTATATCCAAACACATCTCATTTTCACACCTATAAAAACCTATAATTTTCTACAATACATCCAAATAAAACTTCATTTTCAAACTTAACTATTCTAACTAACTTTTCACTAAGCATTTTTACTAGAAAATGAAAATGGCTCTAGAAAATGAAACCAAACGGGCCGTAAGGATTTTTTTGATTTCTTTTCTTGCTAAATAATGTACTAAAAGCCTGCTCCCATTGAATGGCTTTGCTGAAAAGCCTGCAACCACTGAAACCTTATACACCATGCCACATACTTTGTGTCCCCACCCATATCCCCATCTCTCATCCCAAACCCTAGCCAACACTCTTTCCAAATGAAAGCAAGCAAAAAGCCAAAGGTCATCTCAGATGGTAGTCATTTGGGAAACTTGTTGGAGGATGGCGAAGAAACCAATGGTGAGGACTCATTTTTCAATTTGGTATCAAATCGTTGGATAGCATTGAGAGATGCCAACTACTGAAAGAAACCTCCTATTAAGAAACTTCATTGGACAAATCATTGAGAGATGCCATTTGAAGTATTTGAAGCTGATTAAATCTTTGTACTTGAAGGTTTCAAAGAGATAATCAAAAGGCAAAGATCATAGATTTTTGATGCTATCATCTTCTTCGGTGATGGTGCATGTATCTTTTCCTTATTTTTCTTCTTTAAATTTTGGTTGAATTTTGGTGGGGAGAGTTGCAAGTACCATTTTATATAGGGATGAGGATATCTTGGGGACTTTGCATGATTGAATTATTATTGTAATCCTAGAATTGCCAATTGAGGTTCCATGTGAAAATTTTTTATTTTTTATTTTCTATTTTGGAGATTGGATGTTGGTGTTTTGCTTGTAATTAATTAAAGATGTTGCATAATGGTGCCACTTTCTTGTTACTTTCTGATTTGCTATCTAATGAAAATTGAGGGTATTCTTACTTTTGTTGCTTTTATGTTATGTTTGATCTAAATTTCATTATTGGATCTTAGTTTTACTAATGTGAAGTCACTTGGAAATTTTTAACCGAAAAAAACATGAATGCAAGGAAATGTTGTTTTTTAGCATGTTGTATATTTAATGTTAATGGATAGAGTTAAGTGTGTATGAGATTTTTCATGTGATTTTAGTGTCACCCATCCATTATTTGTTGGAATTTTATAAAATTATGCATAGAAAGCATAAACCGGAGGAGTTACCTCCTTGAACGTTAGAATTGTGCTCCAATAGCGATCACAATCTTCGTAGCAATAAAGAGGGCAAGTTATGTGTTTAAGTAGCACTTATCCTTTGGTATAAAGATTTTCATGTCAGAGCTAATTCAACAATGAACCTTTCAAGCTTCAGGTATTTAAAAGATGCAAAGAAGCACTTTCTTTGAAAAGTTGCCTGACAAGGAATTAGCATGCAGAATTTTTGTTAGTTTGAATTATTGAAATCCAATTGTTATGTTCTTGTGGTAAATGGCAAAGGGAATGTATGCAGAGATGAATATCACTTTTGTGCCATACTTTTTTGTTGGAAAAACCTTGATCTGGAACCATATCATGTAGAATTTATTTGCTTGTGTTTAAATATAACAAAATTTTGCTATACATAGTATGTTTTATGCAGCCATTCTTTTAAAATATGCTACTTTTCATAGTTTTTATGCTTTGATTGGTCATTACATGTGAAAACTTGAAGTTTATTAGTTTGTTTCTGATTTTGAAAACTTAAAAATTTATTCTTTTATTTTTTTTAATTGTTCTTCTTATTTTAGGTGACTATAGATTTGGAGTAGACAATGAGGAAGTGAGTGGGAGATGATTTTACATGGGCAGTGATGCTAAAACTATGTAGCGGAGCATGGAAATTAGAATTGCTTGGTGATCTCTAGCTTGCCCCTCAGACTGCTAATCAAGAACAAAATTTTCTCGCACATGCTTAAACTGGAGCCCAAAGGAAAGCGTAGTAAAAGAGCTTTTTGCAGCAAAACCCACTAGGCCAACTCTTGTTGGTAGAGGGGGGGATTAGGTTGATAGATTTAGACCTAAAACCACCTAGTGAAGTTCTTCCTCAAAATTTTGGACTCAAGGATGTTGACGTAAAATGGAAGGCATTGTGGGTAAGAAAATAGCCATAGAAAGCAGGCGTGTAAATAAAATAATAGGAATTGAAGAAGAAGCAAGTACAGCTCCAGTGCCTAAGAGAGTAAATTCCTATTCTATTCATATCCTTGAATATCTTTTGGGAATATTTTGAGTAAATCCACTGATTGATGGATTTTGAGATTTAGAGATTTCAAGCGTCCATTTTTTAATTTAATTTTGTTCCTGAATCTCTTTTTGTTTCTTTATTGCATTTTGTCAATATTTGCCTATTAAGTCCAGATTTATTGATGCAGGTACAAGTGGTACAATTTTTTATCATAGTTTTTCATCTTCTTGAATGTTGTTGTTTTCCTTAGTTACATAGGAAGGGCAGATGATTGGAAAATCGTTTGCTTATGGCTTTTTGTGTACATTTATCTTTTTGAATTCCTGATTAATTAGGCAAGTGTTGTGATGATCGGGTCACAAAAATTTCATACATTATTGACTCCTTTTTTTTTTCTCCTTTCTTTTTTTTGAATGTAAGTACTTAAATGATTATCCATAATCATTTGTTTTTTCTTTTTGGTGAGGATGTTGAAGGTGGAGATGAAATTCAAGGACAAATGACTTGCATGCATTTTTCTTGGGGAATAGATTTTTTGCACAGGCATCTTAGTTAAGGATTTTTTTTAAGCATAAGATAAAGATGACAATCATAATTTAGTCATGCAAATATTCAAAGTATTGGATGTTCTTGGATTGTTCTTTCTGCTAAAGGTATAGGGAGCCAACATTTAACCAGATATACATTTGGTTGCTAATCATTTTTTCTCAATTGTTACTTATTTTCATTGTATGAATTTAATGAATTTATGATTGGGAGATAATGAATAAATTGATTAAAGGAGGTTGTCATGATAGAATAGTTGTTTCAAGTAGATAATAAATTGAATTGGTAAAAGCATGGGATGGAATAAGTATCAATTCTTTATATTAGTTGGAATTAGATTGTTAAGGAAAGACTATGAGCTGAACTAAGAATTTTTTCATGTTGAGTATATTGTTTTGTGCTGGAAAGAAGATGAAAGCAGTAAAATATAAAACCAACTATTCCAGAATTTACTCATTTCACCTATTTCTTTTCATGGTGTAGTTTGCGGTCATACCATAGTACAATTTTTCATTATAATAAGTTGAATGAAGCTTAGTTGTCAACACAACATTTAAAGAGAAGAAAGTTAAGATCAGCAAACATTGGAGAAGACATAGACATAAATTCTAGGGAATTTGTCCATTTATTTTTGTCTTCATACATCAACATGTACTCTTTTTTCTTTCTTTTTCCAGTGGAGTCTTAACTTTATTTTTCATTCATGGTTTAGTCTATTGTATCTTATGTGTAATTGCATAAGCATTTTATGGGAGCTTTCAATAGGAGAAGCATGTTTATGTTGATCAAAAACTTGCAGTAAAGATACACCTTTCTTGCAATTGGTTCCTTCAAGATTTTTTTCTAATGTTTACATTCCTGCAATGACATACATCTTGAATGTTTAAAAGGAAAGAGTGTAAGATATTTTTCTCAATAAATAGATGCGGTAACTTCTTTTGAGGATTCCAATCACATAGCTATGTGTTTCCCAGATTTGGACCTATGCAATCATTCAGTAGCAGCCTTTTCTAACCATTGTTAGAGTTGTTTAGTTCCTGGGCATCACATGCTAATAGATTTTAGGTATTGTTTCTCAATTGAATTTTAGATCTTAGTAAGCAAAACATAAAAAGAAAACATTAGCATATACAAGTAACTTATCTTGGTATAGAAGTGTGCAGGATGTTCAAAATTAATTTCCTTTCTTTATCAAACATGACATATATAGAATCAACTTTGAAATTTCTTGAATCGATTATTGATTTCCTATTAGTCCTTTGAAGTAGATAGCTATGAGACTTCTATAATTTGCATTACGGATACAATGAGTAAGCCTGCAACTATGAATTTGAAACTAAGTTCATCCTTCTCAACCACAATCCCCAAAAGTTACTCTTAAATAGCCTCAGCATCTCATTTTTATCCTTCAATTTTGGATTGTGATTGCTCTTCCCTCTTTACCCTTACTCCATCAAAATTACCCATGCTCACTATCATCATCTATATTATGTCCTCGATCAAGTTAATTGCAGAGATGATTATGAAATTAAACTCCCAAGAATTTGTCAACTGAAGAAATATTTGAGGATACCCAGAAGGCTCAAAATTCAAAATTTCTAAAAAGATGTAAATGACCATGAGCAGGTATTTTAGGAAATAGAAACCTAAAGTAAAAAAAGATTAAGAAGATTGAGAAACAAAGAAAGGCACTAGTTGTAGAGTCTGCCTATTAAAAATGATTTAAACTTCTTGTGCTTTTGGTGATATGTTATTTCTCGACTTTGGTTTGGTTTGTTGTTGGAAAAAAGTAGTTTTTTGTCCTAAGCTTTTATTTTTGTTATCATATTGCTGAAAATTGGATTTCAGGGGTTATATTGCTTTTGTTAGGTTGCTGCACAAATTACTAAATTGTTCTGCATAGAAGATAGATATGAATTGGTTGGATTTTTTTGATGGCGGTAACTGAATTGGTTGGCATTATAATAGATCTATAGCTATGCTGTTAGAACTTTTGTTTGCATCGTCTTTTTTGTACAGAAGAGTTAACTACTGGTTTTTTGGCGCTACTGTACTGCCTTGCTTTCAATTTACAAAATTATTTGAACAAATTTGGATCAAATTTTGAAGGGTTGCATTGTCCAAAATCTAAGAGTTGTATTTGGTATTGAGAAACATGTTTGAAAATGCAAAACATAGGTTCTTTTCTCATGGATTTGGGTTAAGAAATTTTGGTCCTCATCTTTTCTCTTGAATATGGGCTTATTGATTACAAGGTTATTTAGAATTTGTGTGTTTTTACTGATAGTGGCTCAGAAATTTGGTTCAGTCTCCATAATAGAATAGTTTTCATAGAGATCGAATTGTGTCTTTATAAACGTTTTGAGCATTTTCTTTGATGAAGTGCATTAGACTTGTTGGTTTGTTGCACATTATTTTAGAATTCTTTTGTCAATAAATTTTGATTTAGGAAATGATCTAAATGGCAATTGTACCCTCTTAAAGTAATAAAAAGCAAGGATTAAAAAGAGAAATCTAGTTCTAAGCTAATAGGGGCAACTCAATCTAGCTGCTAACCCAAATAATACCACTAGACTTATGGACCATTGATTAGGCACATATGTAAGCATCCCTATTATTAACAAGGATGATTGGGGTACACGTGTACAATTATGAGGCAATATAAATAGAGAATGTTGCACATTTGAAAGGAATTTTTCAAAGAGCATTAAATGTAATGGTTCAATAGGTCGTTCCATTTAAACTTGAGATTGTGTTAGTTACTCATCTTTCAAATCTTAGAATCCCTTGTATCTTATCATAAATAAATAAATTGGTTTATGTGTCATTATTACCACCAACCTGAATCAAGTCTTTTGATTTAATGTTATATTTGTTTTGATTGAGCTGTTGCCCAATTTTCTTATTTAAATTTGGAGACGAGCTTTAGATGCTGAATGGGAATTGGATATTGGAATTGTTGAAATTTGATTAAGACCTTTTGTGTTGGATTTTGCTTGTCCAAAATGCATAGCTTGTTTTCTACTCGTAATGGCACTTTGCAAGTGACATTTGTTGCATACAGATTTAGTGTTGTGATTCACAATCTAAGAATTGATGGGGAGTTACTCGAATGCAACTCAGAATTTTAGTTTTTAATGCTTGTCCACTATTGAGAATTTGCATGTGGATTTTGTTTGCTTGATTTTATCATACTGCATCAAGGCAGCTGCTTCCTTGATTCTTTTGGTGCTGAATTATTGATCATAGATTGCAATTTTTTGTTAATGGACATGAGCAAATTTTGGTTGGGATCCATCTTGTTGGTGCAAAGGTCTTTTCTTTGTTGTTGCATTCTTGCTATCAACTATTTTGGCTTTTTAATTGTGATTTTAGACTGTTGTACAATCTTTTTTTTCTTGCAAAATCTAAAATTAGATGCTGCCAAAATGATTTAATTAAGAAAGTGTTGCTACACATTTTTAAACAGAAGAACAGAGTTGAGAATTCCTTGATTTTGTTCCTTGCAAGTGTTTTATAAATAGAAAACGTATTAGAAAATATATAGAATATATTCTTCAAAAGAATTTAGTTTGATGGAAAAACGGATAGAGGTGGAGGTGGAGGTGGGGTTTGGAGAACCTTTTTAAGGCTTTTGGCTAAGGATTTTTTTCAAAGCTTATTTTAGGATACCATTCTTTTATTTCTAGCTTTAAATTAAATACAATTTTATTTCATTGTGCATGTTTTAATGCCTAAATTGGTGTTAAGTGTTAACCATAAGTCAATAATGAACCCTATTTAGAAAGAAAAAGGTTTTAACTTTAGATAATAAGGCACTTGCAAAGGATTAGATCATTAACAAGTGTAACCGTGTATCTTTTTATGTTTTTATGACTATGAATATAATTGCAATGTAGGACAAATATGTCTATGTATGGCTTGAACATGTTGCTATATGTATACTTTTGAGCTATAATGCTATATTATGTGTATGGATGTTTTGTCTTATTTGGATGATAATTTTATATATTTTTTTGTTCTTTAATTTTTCTATCTCAAAAAGTTATTAAGATAAATTAGACAATTTTCTTATGAAATAATTTGATAGGATTGCACATCCAAGAATGAACTTTGCATAAAAAGTACTTGTGCTGCATATTTCTTTGCTTGTCTAAGGTTTCAAAAAAATACCACGAATAAAAATAAATTTATTCATTTAATAAATAGGCACAACACCACACCATGCTTTGTGTGGTGGTCTTCTTACTAGTATTATATAGGGGAGAGCTAGGTATATTTGAGCCCTTACATTTATCATTTCCATACTACAATTAAAATTAATTATAAGGGAGGAGTTCTCCTTGTTTATAGTTTTTCTTGAATCTTGTGCTCTTTTACTTTGGGTAATATACATGGTAGGAGTTTGCCAGACTTCCTGCCATGGCACAGGTGGCTTTTTCAAAAAGAAAAAAAAAGAAAAAAAGCCCTAAATCTTTACTCTGAACCTTGAACCGTAAACCCTAAAATGCAGAACCCCGAACTTGAACCCTAACCATAAACCAGTCGGTAAGACACCTTGCCTACCCATTTGGCAATCTCAAATGAGCCTTCGTACTTGTGAACCAATCCCTTATGCATGCCCTGTAATACCTTGAATTGTTAAGGGAGAACTTCACCAAGACTTGGTCACCAATCTTGAACTCCCTTAGGTATCGTCTCTTATCTACCCATTTTTTCATCTTTTTGAGGATGTCTTCCAAACTTGAACATGCTAAGTTGGCATGCTCTTTCAACCTCTCTCACTAGAGAGAAAAACCTTTGCGAAGGTTATCTTATCTTTGGCTATCGGTCCATTCCAAGATTATCCAAGTTCAGGGTTGCAATTTGGGTGGGTTGTGTAAGTTTGGGTTAGGTTGAAGTAAGGGTATAACATTAATTTTCTCAACCTTGAGCCAACCCGACCTGATGACAACCTAAAAATGCTCAACCTAACACAACTTGAGTCATATTAGGTTAGGTTTGGGTTGATCTAATTTTCATTTGGTTAACTCGCCAACTCAAATGCACTCAATCCAACATGCCAATCTGATTTAAAATAATTATTTCAAATATTTGTTTTAATATTTATAAATATTTTTGCATTTTTATTTTTTAACTTTATCTATTCTTAGTTATTAATAAATTAAAATAAGAGTAAGGAATTCTTATCATAAATTCATGATAGCAACTTTATAAATTTTTTTTAATTGAACCACATAATACATTGATTTTAATACTTTTTGTTCCTTTCATTATGTAGTATCTATCAACATTATAAAAATATTAAAATCACAAAGTAACTTATTTTTAAATATAGCATACTTTTTTAAGTTTTATTCTCCCACTATTTAATTTTTGTATCAATCAAATTGTCTCTTTTAACTTCGTAAAATGATATTATTTCTTTAATTTATCTTGATTCAATTAAGCAGTACATAAATCAATAAAAATATATCATTAAGCAAATAAGTAAACAAGTATTTTAATTGGACACATAATTTATTATAAAAATTTGTTTGAGTCTTTGAATTTTTTATAACCTCTTAATAGAAAGAATTCCTATCTATTTATATATGCAAAATCTTGCATTGCATTAGGCCTAAGAAAAATTTATAGTACAATTAAGTAGTTAAAGCAGTGTTTTGTCAACTCTTTGCAGAACAACTTTCATGTCCACTTAGATACCAAAAAATAACCATTAGAAATAGTATAAAATTATAATCATCCATCTTATATGTTTGTGAAAATAAATTAGACCGAAAAATACCAAAGCAATAATTTTTATATTACTAAAGTTTAAAATTTCAAGTTTTATTTTGTTTTTATATTTTTACTCCTAAAAATTTAAATTTTATTTGTTTAATTTGAGTTGGATTGACTTAGTTTAGGTGGGTTCAGGTTGTCATGTGACGCAAAATCAAATTTTGACTGTTCGTGTAACCTCAAATTCAACCTAACCCAAACCAACCTATTTTCTTTAGGTTCTTATTCATGTTGACCTTATTAAACCCGAACCTAAAAATTTTTGTATCAAACTCGTGTCATGTTGGAAATTTCCAATCCCAGTCTAAGATCATTGAAAAAATCTTTTGATTTGCAACCCTCAAAAACTTTTGGCCAAACGGGAATGTATTGTGCAAAGAAGGCTCTCTAGTTCTCTGAATCAAAATTAGACATATTGACGAAACCCTATCGATATGCATTGATTGAAAAGTTCTCACATGGTCATCCATGATTTTCAAATCTTCGGACTTGATTTGCTAAACTCGGATTGAAGGGAATGCATGAAATCAGTGTATTAGATATGAAGCATATCTTAATTCATCTTACTGTTGAAGAAGATTATATAAGAATTTAGATGATAAGAGAATAGATGTTCGATGAATGCCATATGATAATTCTAAAATGGACACCTAAATTTGATTCGAAGATGGAATCCCTTATCATGCTGATATGGATTCAATTTCCTAATCTTTATATCCATTTGTTTCATAAGTAAGCATTACTTGCAATTTCTGGATTAATTGGAAAACTATTATGAATGGATGAACCTATGGAAGACAGAACAAAACTTAGTGTGGCTAGGGTTTGTGTTGAACTAGATTTAATTGCTCCTAGGGAATTTAAGATTTGGTTGGGTTAGAATTCTTCCATGTAATTGCAACATATGGTGTATCAAAATTACCTAGGATACTATTCATTTTGTAATCATATTGGGCATGTTACTAATGTATGCTTTGAAACCCTAACTGAAAACAACTATATAAACTTGTTACAAAAATCTAAGGAGACTTGAGAGATAAGTTGGATGAGTAAAGAAAGAAGAATAAGAAAGATGAAATTGTTTTTGACAATCTGACTCAGGAGGGAGAAAATTAGGCCGCTAAAAATGATCAAGAATTAAACACAAAAAATCCTAACCTTAATCCTAGTTCTAATAATAAAGGGAAATGAGTTATTTTGGATTCAGAACCTACTGGTATGATTCTAACCTTGCAGAAGTTTACTAAGGGATTCCCTAGCATTAGTAATAGAGGAGAGATTCATTTGAGGGAGAATCTCTAAACTACTAAAATTGAGGACCAAAATTAAGATGTTTTTGGTTTTCTAGTTGAGAGGTGTAATGATAATTTTAACGCTGGCTCTGAAGAGATGAGAAAGAATATGGATTTTGAAACTGATATACAGACAACTAGGGTTCACATTAATCTTGCTATTATTAATAATTAGATGAATTTGTTGTTTGTAGAAAATAAAGAAGGATATCAGTTTGGTTCTTCATCAAGTTCTGGGGACAAAGAAGGGTCTGATGCTATTAAGGATAATTCTGATGCTTTAGATAGCTTATACCAGCCATCTTAGCTGTTGGAGTCTCAAGAAAATCCAGAATCCAAAAGAGTCAAAATGAAATTTTTGAAGAAACATGAGCTGCTCAAAGGATAGTATCTTTTAATGTGAATATCATAGTAGTTAGCTAAGAACAAAGAAGAAAAAATAGTAGATTATGAGTCGTAGAGTTCAAACATGTAGTGTTTCAAGGTCTATTTCCGACTTACCCTCTAAACAGTAAGTTGATGATGATGAATAATCTTATATGGAAATTGATTTATATGAGTTGAAGATTTATGTGCTGAGCTTGAAAGGATGATGAACTCATTTTGGTGGGGTTCTGGAAATAGAAATAGAAGGGGCATAAACTAGTTAAGTTGGAAATGATTGAGTTATAGGAAAGCTGAAGGTGTTTAGGCTTTCATAGGATTCATGAGTTCAATATTGCCATGCTTGGAAAACAGTGTTGGAGATTGCTTGAAAAATCTATTTCTCTTGTGGCAAACATATTTAAAGCTCGTTATTTTCCTATAATTCTTTTATGGAAGCAAAGATTGGAGCTAATCCTAGTTTTGTCTGGCGAAGCCTCATGGTAGTATAGAATTTGATTAAAAGAGGTTGCAGAATGTGGGTTTATTGCCACATGCCTCATTGGAATATAACATAGTGTTAAAGTCCCCTCCCATTATCCATGACATGTCCTAAGGATTAATGTTCACAATTTCATTCCATAATAATTGTCTTTCGGCCCTTGTGCACTTTGCATAAACTATAGAGCAAAGAATGTTCGAGGGGAGGCTTGATGCTATTATTTTGACATGAAGGATTTGGTTCGAGTCTAGAGACACCATGTGATCAAAGCCTTTTGCAAGAAACAACCAAATGTTTTTAGAACCATTAGCAATAACCTGCTTAAAGCCAAATCTACAAGCCATAAACTGGGGGTTTAGAGCAATAAATGGTTCTAAAATTGCTATTATTTGTGGCTTGTGCTTCCAGTACATCTAGTGAAGCATTCTATGAGCTTAAGGGTTATTGATCCCTCTATCATTCCATGTGAGGATTCTAATCATTTCAAGCATTTCTTGTTGTTTATTGTCCTTTACAGGCTATGAGTTGTGAGTTTATGCGGCTTGGAAGTCATACTTAAAGACTTGTTTTTTCATTGCTCATGGGAAAATCTTTTTAAAAGATTATTTTGTGTGGATTGCGATGAGGAGCCCGTTCCCGTATTCTAGAAAACTCTCCATGTTGTGCCAAAATTGTTTGCTCCCTTATCATTTTTAGTTAAGCTTTCAATCTCCTCGATTTGAGATATTACTGCTTTATTGCATTCTTCTGGAGTTACGCTGCACTCCTCATCCTCAAGGGTTGAGTTTTGATAATCCCTGAAATTGAAATGAAAGGGTGTTACCTTTTTTCTGTAAAATATTAAACCACTTGCTAATCTCATCACCATTTATGGGCTTGCTTTGCTTTTTCATGCCCCTCTTTAAAGATAGGTTGTGGAAGCTTGGATTTGTCTCATTATTTTCATGCAAGGTTTTAGTAGGGGTCGATATAGGATCCCTGAGTTTATAGCCTCCATAGGACCCTTTTTGGGGAATGTTTTCATCACCATATTTGTCATTTCTACAAGCATCTGGTTGCATTTATCCATGTTCTCCAGAATAGCACACTCCTTAACAATATATTTATCACTAGAAATATCTCTATCATTCCTACAACTCTCTGTGTTGCATTTACCAATATTTTCTAGAATGATGCCATTAGTTAGAGATTTTACGAGGGCAGCCAGATCATTTTCCTTCATCAATGTTCTATAAGAGCAAGATCTTTGGAAGACCATTTTGGGGCTAGGAGCATTATCACACTCCCTTTATTGATTGGTACATGGGAATTCTCAAAGTTTTTTTTGGATGATTATTTTTCATCCCTCGAAGGTTTGGCATATTTTCGAATTAAGCAATTAGCATGCTTGCAAAATGAGCAGCATTTGAGAATATCTTCGTATTCAATTTTCAAAATGAAGAGTGAATCACCAATCTTGATTACCATAGCCTCTTTCCTTAGCATAGTAAATCTTGATTACCATACTCATGCTTCGCTAGTTCTGGATTTGAGGGCAGTGGATTTATTGATTCGAAATGGCTTCCCAATCAAACTTGCAATAGAAAACAAGGCATCTTTATCAAATAGAAGAATAGGTAATCTAGAAAGTCTGATCTAAACCAAGGCAAGTGGTGATTCATGTCAAAGATCAAATTTCGGCGGCCACTTGAAAACCCTCATCGGGAAACCATGAAAAAACTACTCTCTTTAAAGCTATATCTATGAGTAGTCCTCGTCGCAAGAGAGATTTATTAGTACATATTTTGCGTCAATAACCCAAATCGAATGGGCTCATTTCAATTTCAAAGAATCAAAGCATTTTAGTAAGTCCTTCATGGAAGCCATGGGAGAATTTTCCCACTAGGGCAAATCTATAAGGTTCCGCTAGCCTTTTGGCTTTTT
>JACGDI010005581.1:24812-55017 GCA_014898725.1 Jacaranda copaia
CAATTTAAGTTCAATTCTAAAAAATAAAATATATATTTGATATAGTTATGTGAATGGTGAGTTTTATAAGTAGAATAAATAAAATGGAGGTAAAATCATTTTGGGACAATTTAATATATCATAATAATGACATACCTTAAAATTACAAATATCATTTATAATTAGAAAGTATGACGATTTTTTATTAATTTATTATTATTCAGTTGTTTCACATGTCTATTTTGGCTAATGTTTTAACATTACAAGCATCCCTTTACGAGTTAATATATTACATCAATTGAAATAAGTATAGAGTATAGTAAATTTATAAAAATATAATTCAATCACTTGTATTTTATAAAATAGTACATTTATAAAAAAAATATAGAATTTATACTATAATTTTACAGCTCAATTTTAATATTTTTTAAAAATTAATTAACTAAATTTTAAATATAAAAAAAACATACAAGAGGTGTGGCTTGTAATATTTTTAAAAAATTAATTAATTAAATTTTAAATATAAAAAAGAAAGAAAAACAAGAGATTAATTAATTAAATTTTAAATATATAAAAAGAAAAAAGAAAAACAAGAGGCGTGGCCTTGCATGTTTTTCTGCTGCAGAAATCAAAATTAAGAGGCGTGGTCAGACGTCACGCCTCTTAATCCTTAAAAAAAATTAAGAAAAGAAAAAAATGCTTGAACAGTCACACCTTATGATAATTCTATAAATTTTTTTAAATTATGATAATTTTATAAAAATTATTTTTTTAACATTATTCTTATAAATGAGCCCCTCTTGTCCAGCTGTCTATTATAGTAGTGCAGCATCTCTTTATTGATTACCACTACTAGCTGGGTTGGCGTGATTTTGAATATTAACTAGTCCTACATTTTCTTTCTTTTTTTATATGGGGCTGGCCTCGTACTTATTCTGAAATCCGCTGCTCATACTGCTGCGCCCGAGCTGCATTGGCTATTTTCTTTCTGGGACAGGTGAGTTTGGTCTCTCTGCGCTCCATCCGTTCATTCTTGAGCAGATTAAAAGTTGTTTATTTATATGTGGTGGAATGTACAATTTCCTTGTTCTTAGTTTACCTAGATCTGGTTTCTTTTACCGAATTATATACGTCTATCAATTGTTTCCCCTTGTTAATTAATTCAAGTAATGTCTTTTATAGATCTGAAGCCAGAGCAGCATTTTTGTGGCAAATTGACCATCGTATGGCTGTAATTTGTTCATCTTCATCGTTACGAGTTAGCTAATTGCTATTATTAGTTTTGTGTAAATTGACGACCTTGTCATTGTCAAAATCTGGTACTTTAGCTCTCCTCTTTAGGATTAATTTGGAACTTTGGCAGATGGTTCTGTCGGTTTCAAAGCATAGAATGTATAGCTTGATTTTGATTTTAATTGGATCTGTGAGAATTATCTGTGAGAAAAACTAATGCCATGTGTGTTTGTCGAATGAAATTACTGCGTGTATGTCTGTGTATACATATACACATATATATATTCTCACCAGATCTAATAGATGTTTCATTATTATTATATATCCTGCAGAAGCTTCAACTTTTTTCACTAGCTAATAGATAGAAGAGGCCTGATAGACTTATTAATTGGTGATGGACTTCATAAAAAAGAATGTCATGGTGTGTGGTATACTGGTCCTCCTATGTTTTGCATCGGCAAATGCACAAGGTGGTGTCGGAGCCCCGAGATCAAGTCCTACTCCAGCACCCGCACCAGCGCCAGAATATGTGAACCTCACTGACCTGCTGTCGGTGGCTGGGCCATTCCGCACTTTTCTCAACTTTCTTGAGTCCACCAAAGTCATTGAGACTTTCCAAAACCAAGCCAATAACACCGATGAAGGAATCACCATCTTTGTGCCCAAAGATGATGCCTTTTCATTGCAGAAGAAGCCCTCTCTCTCCAATCTCACGCAGGACCAGCTCAAGTCTCTGTGCCTTTTCCATGCGTTGCCACATTACTACTCTCTGGCAGATTTCAAGAATCTCAGCCAGCAAAATCCCATTCCTACCTTTGCTGGTGGTGCTTATGCTTTGAATTTTACGGACAACTCTGGTGCAGTTCGTATTGATTCGGGATGGACTAGAACCAAAGTCATCAGTGCAGTACACGCCACTGATCCGGTTGCAATTTATGAGACCGATAGAGTTCTGCTGCCTGAAGCAATCTTTGGCACTGATATACCACCATCCCCAGCTCCAGCTCCAGCTCCAGAAATTGCACCTGCCGCTGATGCTCCAGCTGATAGATCAGGGGGAAGTGATTCCTCATCCCCAGCTTCTGCACCTTCGTCTTCCAACAGGATTAATTCGAATTTGCGAGTGATCTTGAGCTATCCCATCATGTCGGCTATTGTTGGTGGGGTAATTTTGTTCTGGTGATCAGCTGCTGGCTGTTTGTTGAACGTCTGAGAGCGCACTTAATTTAATTATGTATCAGCACCTCACTACATGCATCCAGTTCTTTTTTGTTAATTACTCAATAGTTATTCTATTCTTTGTCCACATGCAATTTCCATTTGAAAAGCCGCCGCAACCCTCAGATGTATATGCTCCAAAACTTGCAAAAGGATGTAATAAAACATGAAATATATATATATATATATATATATATATGCTGGCCTGTGAACGTTTGGAATGTATTCCACCCCAATCATTCTCCATCTCATGGTTCATCTTCATCTAACTAGAAATCTGGTCGCTTCTTTTAGTTCTTCAGATAGAGCATACCCTGATGTGTGTTTAGGATAATTAAAATTAGGGTTAATTACCCGGCCTCCCCCACAAGGTTTAATCTATTTACCTAAAAATTCAAAGGTTTGATGAAATTATCAATATTCCTTAATATTTTAGTTCTACTCTACATTTTTGAAATTTTGTTAACCTCTGCCCAAAAAAATGCTAATATCACCAAAAATTTCACATGAAAATCAAGAAATGCCTTTTAGTTACTTTTACAGTTATTTTTTAAACAAAAATACCTTTGGATCTATTTGTAATATTTTTAAAACTATAAGGTTTTATCTGTTAATTTTTTATAAGCTATTGCAATTAGCAGTTTGAGAAACTTCCTAATACTTGTGATTTTTTTAATGTTTGATTTTACATTTTAAAGTATAATTTTTTATCCGAAAAATTGCAAAATATAACATTATTTTTACCCGCCTAAAAAATTCAGAAGATTACATAAGTTGAGTATGACAATTCTTTTATAAATAAAAGGTTTGGAACACTGCAAATATCCCCCTGAACTTCAAATAAAACTACAAAATATGTGAGAAAGAAAAAATAAGATTGTTACACGAACAATACATATTACAATAATCTTACATTTTAGTTCTTCAAATATTCAGAGTTTGACAAATTTGTCATCCAAAATGCTTAAAAAATATAGTTAGGCTATCCATCAAAACAACAAAAACAACTATTTAAGGAAGCTAAAACAGTCATACAATCTAACTATAATCAATAAAATCCAACTAAAACATAGAGTTTTGCACAAATTTATATTAACAAAAGAAACAACAAGGATAGATTTAAGCAGCATATCCAAATTGTCCTTCACCCTACAAGTGCACAAGTTTCTCAGCAAATGCAGAGCTGAAATCTCCTTATCTGATAAGTTGAGAACCCTTATCATCAACAACCTAATACAAAGCAACATATGTAACAAACTTATAAATAAGTCTACATATTTTAAATAAAACTTCAATTTACCTCATTAACTTGTATATATATTACATAAGCCACCGTCATATTTCAAATAAAGAACTAATACAACCCTAACATTTTATTGAAATTTAAGAAATATCCAAAAATTTATATTGTCATCTCATTAGTCTCAACCCTTTTACCAGCTGCATCAATTTCTTCTCCAATTGTCTGACTAAAACCTCCTCCCCCATTAGTAACAAAAAAAAAGAAGAAAAAGAAAAACATAAATTATTACAATCAGTAAAACATTACATTTCTCCCCTTCTGGTTTTATGATCAATTTCTCGCTTGCTCGCTCTCCTCCTCCTCTTCCAATGAAAAGGAGAAGAATGAATGAGGAAGACAATTGTTTTCCTTTTTTCTTTACTGCCACTTCATGGGCATTTTGGGCAATTTTGTAAGTAAGGGTCATTTTAGTCTTTAGCTATTATCTTTTTTTTTGCTTTTTTTTTTAAATTTTTGAACAAGGGTAAAATGGATAATTTATAAACATCATTCAACTTAACAGCTATCCGTTAGCACTAGGAGGATATTTGTAATTTGTTGAAACCTGTGGAGTTTGCTATAAATAGGCCAAATATTCTAAGAATCTAGGTAATTAACCATTAAAATTAATATACTACTTATATATGGAGTTGCACACTTCTAACTGGCTTGGAAAGATGCATAAATGTGATTGGTATAATCCTAGTAGTTGTCCCTAACACCAAAATTACTAATATTGCCTTGCATATTAGTGATGGTATTTTTGGTATGATTGACTTCTGGATTTTGACTAGAAAAATGGGATTTGTGGACATGGGGTGGAACTTGCAACCAATGAACAACCGTCAAGCAAGCCGAGAGAATTCTCGGCTAAGACCCTCCAATGATAAAGTCAGTGAATCGACCTAAAGATATTTGGGCAGAATAATAGTTTAAAGAGTCCCAAGGTTAAGACCCTCTGATGCTTAAGTCAATGAATCAACTTGAAGATATTTGGATAGAGTAACAGTTCAAATATTGTATATGTCCTTACCATTGCTTTTGAAGAATGAAGTATTTATAATGTTTACTAAGAGATAAAAAGACTAATATCTCCTCCAACACATTTCATATGTTAATCGCTCAAGTTGGGGTAAGATAGGTCTTTTTTACATATCTTGGAGGTACACAAATATTTGAACAGCTGTAGAGGGGATCCTTACCATTATTAATGTAGAGGTGATACGCTGTTAATCCATTTAATGTGAACAGTCTAGTGGTTGACGTGCAATTTATGCAGATGCGATAAGTGCAAAACCGCTATTAAATGTTTTTCCCTCCTCTATTTAGCATAGAATTTGGATAATTCGACTTGGGCCATAGGCCCTACAAGTCAATGTAGTTTTGGGCTCTTAAGCATGTTGGGCCTATCAGTTTTGAGCTTTTAAACATGTTGGGCCAATCAGTTCTGGGCTCTTAAGCATGTTGGGCCTACTTATATCAAAAGTCCCCCTTATTCCTTAGTGCGACCATATTAGGGTCGAAGTTAGGAGTGGCAAAAGGGATATAAATCATAGGGCGATTAAAATTATTTTGAATCTTAACGAGAGGGGCATAGGCAGGAACTATTAAAGGCGGTTACACAAATACTTATGTGAAGGCGATCGATGGTTACGTAATTATTAGCTAGACTCCAGTCAATTTACCATTTGATATTCTTGGGTTGCTTATAAATAGCGGCTTTCACCGCTTATTTTTCACTTTTACCATAATACCTTAAGGTCGAGATGTGCGGATTTGTGGTTGATTTCTTAGAAAACTTGAGCCCTTATTTTCAACACATGATTTTTGTAAGTCTTTCTTTTTTGCACTTTAAATTCTGCCAACGATATCTTGTTAAACATATTAAGTTCAAATTTTGATTCTAAGGCTACCCATTCAGTAGATGTCTCAACTTGTGGGGCGAACCTAAACAAGTCCTCGAGTGGGAGGTTAGGGTCCCCTGAGCAATCCGAAGTGAATGTAGATAAAATAGTAATAGAGGTAGGTGAGGAGGCAGGTTTTTATAACTTGAATGTAGGTGAAGCAAGGCCTTTTGAGCCTGTAGTTGAGGAGGATGAGGAGCTAAAAGTAGCAGAGGAGCCTCCCATGTCAAGGGGTAGGTTATTCATGACAACTCATTATAGTGATATCATGTCAAACATATCGTTGAATGATCTTAGGTCGATTAGGGGGAAGTATCATGTTTATGAAGGATTCAAGTTAATTGAACCCAGGGTTGCAGACAGAATATATACTCTCCTTGAGAGGTGCATAAATGTTTTTGAGGACACCATGAAATGCGGTCTTAGATTCCTTTTAGCGAACCCAATAGTCAACTTGCTGAGACGTTTGCAAGTGTGAATAACTCAACTCTTACCTAATTACTTCACCCTTATGAATAGTTTTATTATTTTAATGGGCATTCTCGATGAAGCTTCTTCTTGGGACAATTTTAGTCATTTATTCCACCAATCAATTTCTTGTAAGTCTGGGTTTTATTATTTGAAAACGCAACCCCATAGAAAAGTGTTTAGAACTGTATCATCGTCTTACGATCAAAAATAGAAAGAGAGATACTTTTATGTCCAACCTCCCACTAGGGTCGATTTTGATTTTGAGAGGGTGGATAAGGGGTAGGGTTGAGTTAGACACAAGCAAAGAACTATCCTGGAATAATGTGCTTATTTGAGATCTCCTCAAATGCAGTGTGATGGACGCATCAAATTTCATAAGAGAGAGAAATTTAGTTTTGACGGGCCTGTTGATCGCCACGTTGAGATTACATGCTAATGCATGTTTAGATAGAGATTGATCTTTGTAAATAATGTGATATATTATTTCTAGTTGCTATTTATTTGATCGGAAGTTTTTTTTTTCAAGTTGATTAATTATGAATCGCGCAAGATAAATCGCGATGCGCAAATAGCAGGAGGTGCAATAGTGTAAATAGGTTGCCGTGGCTCAACAAGCGACTGTCGCACAAATTGTTAGGCTTACCTAAGTGGTTCAAAAGGTCCAATCTATTATGGTTCAAAGCACATGAGCAGTTAGTGGGTCTCCTCAATCGAAGAAGAAGGTAGTTCAGGCCATGGGGTAAG
Source organism: Jacaranda copaia (assembly GCA_014898725.1). Classification (NCBI taxonomy): domain Eukaryota; kingdom Viridiplantae; phylum Streptophyta; class Magnoliopsida; order Lamiales; family Bignoniaceae; genus Jacaranda; species Jacaranda copaia. The sequence continues at coordinate 31,644 of JACGDI010005581.1, forward strand.
GCATCCCTAAAACAACTACGATAAAAAAGGTGAAAAAAAAGAGGCCAGTGAGCTCTTTGAGAAAGTATATGCAACTCTACCTCTCAACCGACTATGTAATCTGCTGACATTTCCCAAACCTAAGTTTGGGGAAAAGAGGGGGTGTCGAACACAACAATTATCATAGGTACAAAGGCGATGTTAATGATGCCCTTAGCAGTTTTGACAGGTGGTTTTGTTAAAAAAGAACATATCAAAATGTTTAACTATAATTAGCTATTTGCTTTGAAGGCTTTCACCTATCGTGCTAATATGGTAAGGCTGGCATCAAATTTAATTTTTATGTTAAGCAAAACTCTAGCTAATGTAATCATAGCTTATTTTGCTTCTCAGGTTGGGTAGTGGGGGTAAAACCTCCACTGCCGCTATGAGTTATGTGAGGCAAACCGACTGAGGTTGGAGAAGAAATGCAAAGAGTTGGAGAAGGAGCAAATTGACTTGGTTAAGACCAAGATCTAATTATTGGAGTTGAGACTAGTTGAATTGACCAAGCAATTCAAAGAGACAGATGTTGAGTTGCTAGTTATTATCAAGAGGAAACGCTAAGCTGAGGAGTAACTGAGGAAGATAATGAATTCAATTCAAGAAGCCTCTGAGTTAAGTTAAGCGCATGGCTATGAGAGTGCATTGCAATACACTCGAGTTGAGTTTTTTAAGGTGTTGCTTGGGATCCAAAAGAAAGCCGTTTAATAGTTTATACTCTCCTTAGCCTTTACCAATGTGAACATAACATTAGTATGGATGATGTAAAGAAGACCTTTGACTATGCCGTGAAGCAATTAGAGTTCATGGGATATGAGTTTTAGCCTGAGAATAAATCCCAACTCAACATAAACAAAGACGAGCGTCTTGTAGCCTTTGATGAAAATGTTCCTATTTAAAGGGGTGTTGAAACTACTGCCACTCCTCTTCCCCAAGTTGTGGTAGTGGGGGATGATTTTAGGTTAGTGGGAAAGTTAACCTTGGAGATAAAGAATAATGAAGTAAATGTGGTGAACTTCTTCCTTGATAGAGGAGGTGGGGCCTTTGCAACCCATTTGAGTAGCCCAAGAGATCGAAAGGCCATCCTTGAATGTAGATTTTAACTCGTTCGAAGAGCTATTCAAGGCAATTGATAAGATAGGTGACAAAGCCATAACCCAATAAGGGGAAGATGCAGGGTCTAGCTAGATGGGCTTCGTACTTGTAATTTTTATTTCTGTTTTCAAGACATGTATGCCCTGGAGGGGCTTATGATTGATACTTTTGTGGTTTATCAACTTCCATACTTTATGTTTTATTTAATGCTCAATAGATCAAAGTTATACTTATTTATTAAAAATGTGTGTACATTAGTAATAAAGGTAGAAACTATTTTATGAGAGTATAGGGCTAAAGTCTAATATGATCGACCAGGTGGCAAGTTGAGAGAGGTATTTTACAAAATATTAGGGTTGAGTCTTGCAAATAATAGCAAATGTCAGGCTAGTCGAGGGGCATTCGGCTAAGGTACTTCGACGCTCAAGTCAGTAAAATCAACTAGAGGATAGAGCAGCAGAGTAAGGGCTTAAGGTGGTAATGTGCATACCTTGTTGAAGACTGGCAATGGGCTATTTATAGCCTTCTTAATGGGGTTGATATGTCCATAATGCTCTTATTGTACAAGAAAGGTATTTATCTTTACTTGAGGACCTTTAAATTTTCTCCATCTTCTATACTATTCCAGATGGTGTTTCGTTTAACTACCTATGACAATGTGGTACACTAGAGGCACTAACTTGATGTGACTAAAAAAGGTGATATGGATAGTGGCATACGCCGTTAATGCAAAGGCACACCACTTAGTAGATCATTCGATGTGGTTGAGAAGTTGTCATCTCTCATCAACCTTTGTAATCGAGATAAATATTTCTGCAAGATATCCCCTCAAATTCTGGTCGACAAGATATAACACTATCGTGACTAAATTTTCCTAGTTGAATAAAGGATTGCATATCCTAATGGTGGTCGGCCATAATATGGTCGAATGGGCGAACGTCGGTATTCGCAACAATAGATAAGGCCCATGAAGTCAAACACTGGTCGACATGTTGGGCCTATAAGTAATTAGGCCACCTTACACCATATTTCTATCCTAGTTAAGTGTTGTTGGGTTAGGCCTATTGGGTTGTCCCATATCAATTAGCATTGGGGTTGATTTGAATCTATGATGATTACCTTATTTAAGGACAAGTGAATTGTTGCTTAATAATAGAATTTTACATAATGCTAATTATGTGATTACAGGGTCGACTTGATCATTGTTAAGCATAGAATTTTACATAACACTAATCATGCGATTGTGAGGTTGACTTGATCATTAATTAATAATAGAATTTTACACAATGCTAATCATGTGACTGTGGGGTCGACTTGATTGCCAAAGGATATTCATTAAGATAATGTGTTTTCCATACAATGTAGTCTACACATAAAACTTCTTAAGGTTAATTGGGTTCCATGGTCTAAGTAGCTCATTTCCAGATAAATTAGCCAGTCGATAAGAGTTGTGTTTTGCTACTTTGACCACAAAATATGGACCTTCCCATTTTAGGTCGAGCTTGCCAATACTTTTAGAGACTTCAACCTTTTTGAGAAAGAGGTCGCTCACTTTGAAAGATCTAGGTCTAATACTTTTATCATAATGCTTGGTCATGATTGACCTATACCTTTACATTTTTGTAAATGCTTGTTGCTAGAGTTCATCGATCATTTCTAGGTCGAATTCTCTTTCAGTTGTATTTTTGATCAGGTTATAGTGTGTAATTCGAGCCCTGTGTTGAGTCAATTCTATAAGGACAATTGCTTCTAAATTGTATACTAAATTGTAAGGGCTCTGACTAGTAGCCATTCTCGGGGTAGTTTGATAAGCTCAAAGAACTCCCAATAGATCATCTACCTAGTTAGTGCTAGAGCCTCCCAAACATGTTTTGATGTGATTGAGAACAATTCTATTAGCAACCTTTGTTTGACCATTAGCTCGTAAGTTTCCCACAAAGTAAAGTGTTGCTTAATTCCAAGATTTTCACACCATTCTCTGGTTCGTTTGCTCTAGAATTGGGTGCCATTGTTAGATATGAGAACATTTAGTAAACCCAAATAGCAAATGATATTCTTCCATAAGAAACTCCTTATTGCGTTTGACCCACTTGGTGAAGTATTTGACCACTATGATCATGTACTTCCTTTATCTGGTAGCTTTTGAGAAAAATCCTAATATATCGACTCCCCACTGGTTAAATGGCTATGTGATTTGTATTGGGACAAGGGTCACAACTGGTTGATAAGGGATATTGGCATGAACTTGGCATGATGGGCACCCTTAGGTAAATTCGATGACATCTTTGTTCAAAGTTAGCCAAAATATCCACTCTTGATGACTTTGTGGGCTAGTGATTGACCCTCTGAGTGATTTCCACAAATGCCTGCATGGACTTCTTATAGAACTTTCTATCCCTAACTAGGCGTTAGACACTTTAGTAGGGGCCTTGTAATAGACCTTTTATATAGCTGGTCAAATTCCTTCAAAGCGAATTTGGATGTGCACACCTTCAACCTATGGAATTCGACCTTATCTAATGGTGTTTTACCCTCCTTGAGGCAATACTTAATTTCATCAATCCAACTCTGTTCTGTTGTATCGACCACTAAAACTTAGCTCTATTGAAGAGTGTCAATAACAGGCTTATCTAAGACCAAAAAGGTAAGAAAGCTATCTCTAGTGCCTTTTGTTGAGCTAGCAAACTTTGAAAGTGTGTTTGCTCTTTCATTCTCTGACCTAAGACCTAATTAAGTGTAAATTTTTCAAATTATTATTTAAATATTTCAACCTCAACCAGATAGGTGTTCATGGTTATTTCTCTTACTTCAAAGTTTCCCCCAAATTGCTTGGCAACGAGCTGAGAGTCAGTAATAGCTGCCAAACATTTGACTCCTCTGTCTAAAGTCATTCTCATCCCCATTATGAGATCTTTATATTTTACCTCATTGTTGGTGATAAGATAATTGAGTTTAATAGCAAAATCATATTTCTCTGCTTGAGGGAAACATAATGAAATACCCACTCTGCCGCTTAAATTTATAGCTGAACTATCTATACGCAAAGACCAAACCTATAGTTCCTATTCATGCATTGGTGGTAGGTCGACCCTTTCTACTACAACATCAACTAACATTTGAGCCTTTATCACTAGGTAAGGTTGAAACTTGATGTCAAATTCTCCCAACTTGATAGTCCACTTGGTTAACCTCCTTAATGTGTCAGGCTTGGAGAGTACATGCTGTTGTGAGGAGTGATAGCGCAACTTTCTTGATCTCCAAATAGTTATGCTTAGGTCCCTGCAAAACTTTACTACTATAATACATTGACCTGCACAAACTATATTGAGTAAACACTAGGATGGAGCTAAGTACTGCTATATAAACTGCTATGTACAAGCTCAATACTTTCTCGGCCATGGGCTTCGCCAATAGCGGAAGCTTAGTTAAGTACTGTTTGAGGTCAACCAAAGCCTGATCATATTTTTCTGTCTACTGAAATTTTTTGGCATTCCTCAAAACCTAAAAGAAGGTAAACTTTTATTTGCTAGCTTAGCAATAAATCGACCAAGAGCAATGATTCTCTTGACCAGCCTATGCATATCCACGACTGTTCTTGGTGGTAGGATATCTTGCATAGCTTGGATTTTCTGGGGATTAGCTTCAATACCTTGTTGGCTGACCATGTATCCCAAGAACTTTTCGCCTTTCACTCTAAATGTGCATTTACTTAGGTTGAGTTTCATACCAAAGATTGAGTTTCATACCAAAGGCTTTGAGGATGGAAAATGTATGATCCAGGTCAGCCAAGTGGTCTGATTTGTTCTCTATTTTAACAAGCATGTCATCTATATACACTTATATGAATTACCTATTTCATTTTTGAACATGAAATTAACCAGTCTTTGATATATTGCACTAGCATTTTCTAATCTAAATGGCATGGCCAAAAAATAATACATGCCATTCAAAACCACAAAAGAAGTTTTATCCTTGTCTTGGGGCACCATGAAAATTTGATAATAACCTTAAAAAGCATCCATTATGCTCTAGGAGGTCACATCCCGTAGTTTAATCTACTAACAAATCTATACAAGGTAGAGGATACGAGTCTTTAGCACATGCTTTATTAAGATCAATGAAATCGTTCACATCCTTCATTTGCCTTCATTTTTGGGGATTAGGACTACATTACACAACCAAGTAGGATATTGTATTTCAACTAAGTAACCTACCTTTAGTGACTTGTTAACCTCCTTCTCGATGATCTGAGTCCTTTTTACATTGAAGGTTTTTATTTTTTGTCTCACTGGTTTGAAAGATAGGTCAACATTAAGGCGGTGGACAATAATTTGAGGGTCGATGCCCTAGAGATTAGTTGCTCTGCAAGCAAAAACATCAATATTTCTTTTAAGGAAATCGACGAGCATGCATTCCATATTGGGATTTAGGCTTTTTCCTATCCTCGTCATCTTGTTTGGGTTATTAGGGTCAAGTTCTACTATTTTAAGTTCTCTAGTAGGTTCAACCCTAGTGTTTTTTTTTCTTTTTTTGCTGACCTGTCCCTCCTCAGGTTCCATTATGGGGATGTCCCTTGAGGGTATTAGTTTGGGTTAAGCTTTCTAGGAGTTAGCCTCGACCAAAATAGTACAATAACACCATGCCTCTTTTATGCTACACAACATTTCGTCGGTTCCAACTGCGGTTGGGAATTTAACTTTCATGTGATAAGTAGATACAATTGCTTGAAAATCAATTAGCGTTAGTCTTTCAATGAGGGTGTTGTAGGCAAAAGGTGCATCAACGATGATAAAGTTGACCATAAGGGTGCATTTTTTGGGAGCCTTTCCAAGAAGATAGACAAATTGATAGATCTAACTAGTAGAATCTCTGATCCCCTAAATCCAACCAAGGGTGTTCTGATAGGATCAAATTTCAGCTTCCCAATTTCATTTTGTCTAGTGTGGACAAAAAGATGATGTTTGCAAAACTTTCATTATCCGCCAAAACCTTCTTGACTTTGAAGTTTGTAATTTCCACAAAAAACTACCAATGGGTAGTCCAAGTTGCTTTCTGCACCTTGACCTTGCAAATAAAAAAGGTCAAAATATAAGAAAGATATGGGTTCGACACTTGTGGAAAGGTAATATACTGGCTTAGTTTGTGCCAACTTACTAGACTCAAGACATCTTTGTGCTTGCTTTCTTACAGACTTTGTGTTTTTCTCCCAGTTGGTCTTCTAGCTATTATGCCAATAACACCTCTTAAATGAAGGGAGTGGTCTCTTTGAACCTTTTATTTTCCCTTATCCTCTCTTTATGGGCTGGCCGACCATTCTCTACGTGGAGTTTGGTCAATTTGAGCTATTGCTTGTAAGGCTTTTTGATCGATATATTTTTTGAGGTGGCTTTGTATGATAAAGTGCTCAATTTTATCTTGGAGGTTGAAACAATCTTATATTTTGTGCCCCTTCTGTTAATGAAAATGGCAATATTTCTTGAACTTCTTCATGGTCTCTGTCTTATTAAACTTCCTTGACCTTTTTAAGAGGTTGTCATGTTGTATAGCAAACAAAATCTCTTTTTTGAGCGTACTAAATGGGGCGTAGTTATGGAAGCGCTTCGTTGGAGATTGGTGCTCTTCCTTGTGGTGTCTGTCATCATTGTCTTTGCCTTTCTACTTATTAGACTCCCCTTCTCTAAACCTCATCTTATGCATTTCTTTCTGTGTCATATATCTCTCAGTAAGGTTGGAGAGTTTTTCCATTATTCATGATCACACTTTGATTAGAGTGTTAGCACATTCTTTATGCCTCAAACCTAAAAACAACACGTCAATCAAGAATTGAATTCAAAGGTTATCAATTTTTAAAACTTCAATATTGAATACAGAGAAAAAATCTCTCAAAAATTCACCCTCATTTTGCTTTACCATGTGGAAGTAAGTGGACAGTAACTTTTCTTTTCTCCTGCTAGCGAATTGGTGCAAGAATTTATCACAGAGCTGATCATAAGAGAATGTAGACATGGACTCAAGCTTGACAAACCATTCCAATGCTATCTACTAAATCTGCCACCTCCTTATGTGGTTGGTAGCTAGGCTTGTCATAGGAAAAATGCTAGGGGCTCAAATCTCATCTACTGGGGTGAGGGCAAGTTTCATTTCTGATTTCGTCCTCCCTTGGGCGTCGCTCCTTCTGGTGTGAGGGGTGGGGTGTGGCCCTTACTACAGCAACTGGTTGGGTGTTGTGCCTCTGTAAAGTGACAGATAGTTATGCAAAAAATTGGGTAGAAATTTGGTCATTGATCATTTGCATAAGTTGAGGGATGGTCAAGGTGACCACTTACTCAAGTTGAGAGCTAGGGCCCTCAGCTTGTTGATCGAGGTGATCTCGCGGTGGTGGTGAATGATGATCACTTTATTTCTTCAAAGTAGTTTGCCTGGTATTGACCATTTTTGACTATAAGTTCCGCATCGCAAAGATGGCACCAAATGATGATAGTATGTTTGGTATGATTAACTTTTGGATTTTGACCTGTGAGGTATTTTGACTAGAAAGATAGGATTCGTGGATGTGGGGTGGAACCTGTAACTAAGGAACAACCGTTAGGCTAGCGAAGAGGGTTCTTGATTAAAACCCTCCAATGCTTAAGTTAGTGAATCAACTTGAAGATATTTGGACAGAGTAACAGTTCAAAGAGTGTATATGTACTTACCATTACTTTTGAAGAATGGCGTATTTATAGTGTTTATTTGGAGATAAAAAGACTAATATCTCCTCCAACACATTTCATATGCTGATCCCTCAAGCATGGGCAAGATAGGTCTTTTTGACCTATCTTGGAGGTACACATATGTCTAGTTGGTTGGAGATAGGATCCTTACCATCATTAATATGGAGGTGATGCACCGTCTATCCATTTAATGCGGACAATCTGGTGATTAAGGCATAATTAATCCGGATACAATGGGTGGCAGACCGCCATTAAATGTTTTTCCCTCCTCTATTTGTCATAGAGGTCTAATAATTCAACCTCTAAGTCGGATAATTCATGGGCCCTACAAGTCAACATAGTTCTGGGCTCTAAACATGTTGGGCCTACCCATATCACATATATTGTCCATTCCAACTTCATGATGGAGAAGCTAACTTCTACTCATTTGCTCAATGCTCTAGCTCTTGCAACGTGGCACAATTACAACATTAGAATTGATTAGATGCAAAAGATTTGACAAAGTTTATTTTCTATACTTGTTTATTATCCAATAATGTTGTGTTTGGATCAAGGAATTTAATAAGAAAAAAGGGAGAAAAAAAAATACAGACATGCAAAAGTTAAAGTATGAAATTATCAATTTAAATTCTCTATTCTATTTTTTATTCTGTCTTCTATTATGTTAAAAATCAAGTTCCTAACACAAGGTAAAGAGATCTTCTCACATTATAACTACAAAAAATGTCACCATACACCTAGTATGCTAGAGTGAAGTTGTCCTAAGTTGGCTATAAATATTTGTGGCACATCTCTAGCTTTTTTGTTGCCTTAATATCTCTCTACAAAAATGCATATATCACGTAAGTATTATGTTAATTTGCAAAATTACATATACCCCAAGAAAATTACATGCACCCCTACACAAACAAAAGAAGACACTATAAGGACACAAAACAGAAGCAACAATAGACTAAATTACAAAAAATAGTTAAAAGTGTTTAAGATATTCTTGACTTCCATTATTACTGACTAGATCGTTTGTCATAAAGTTTATTTAACTTTTATTTTCAAACCTAGAATGACTTCCTATATTTCTAATGAAGTTTATTATTGTAGTTTCCTATATCTTAACTGGGCTTAATTTGAATTAGCATGAATTTTATCAATATTTTTATTTTAAGCAGGAAAGATGTCCAGGTACTTTAGGTGGTAAAGTTTATTTTATTTTCAAGTAATATTGGTTTCAAAAATTTTTGAGCTAAGAAAGTTCTCAGCTTATTAAATCATTAAACAGAAATGTAGTATTTTATTTTATTTTATTTTTTTTAAGCGTAGCAAATTGATATATCATTTTTGAGGGAACTTCAAAACCATATAGCATTTTCTAATTTTTTAGGTAGCAGAGTTCAATACTTGAAGATTTTTAGGTAGGAAAATGCATAGACGGTGAAAATAGAGGTCGTGTTACTCCATCATGTGTAAGCCTGATTTGCTTTTGCATCCCTCAGTATTCGCGGGTCCGCAAGCCAAAACGGTTTTCTCTCCTTCCCCATTTTCGCACACATTTGTACACACAAACTGCAGCAAAGAAATGAAAAACTAAAGAATGGGATTCTTCATCATATGCATCAACATCAGGAAATACTAATTCCAGCCATCTGAAGATCCTCTCATTTTCTTCTCTTGTTAACAATCGTGTATATTTTGAACATATGTATTCCCTCACCGCTCTTCCATGTGTCTTCTGAAATCCGGTTTCTGAACATATGTATTCCCTCGCATTTTGATATTCTTGTATATAGGTACATTGTCTTGTTTGAATTAACTGTGTCTTGTTTCCTCTTCAATTTTGATGTTCGTTTGTAGATCATCACTTTTTGTCCTGCTCTCTGGAGCTTCATTATAAAGTGCAAGAGAAAATGTCCAGTTTCGTGGGAATTCTTGTCTCTGATCCTTGGCTTCAGAGCCAATTCACTCAAGTGGAGCTGCTAAGCCTTAAATCCAAAGTATGCCATTTCGAGAAATTGCACACTTTTTAATTAATAAATTTGATCTATATGTACCCATCTTTATTTCTGAGACCACATAATACGGTTAAGTTGCTGCTACAGTTTCTCTCCGCAAGAAATCAATCTGGGAAGGTCACATTGGTAGATTTGCCACCAGTTATGGTGACATTGAAACCCATTACTGACATGTTAACACAAGACGAGATCAAGGACATCTTGAGTGAGTCGTCTTCTGACTTACACCAAGAAGTTGATTTTGAATCATTCCTTCGGGTATGCATTTAAGCTTTTCTCAGAACAACCATTGTTTTCTTTCTTCACGTATCTTCTATAAGATCCTTGTTAGTTCTATCCAAATTAGTGGAAAAAAGTGTTTTCTCGACGTTGCTGGCTATTTTATCACTTCTTGTTCATGTACACATGTTCATTTGGCATAGATTACGATTACAAAGTCGAATGAATTGGTAAAAGAAATAAAATTCATAACTTCTATTTGATAATGTGCAGGAATATTTGAACCTACAAGCAAGAGCCACAGCAAAAATGGGTGATTCCAAAACTTCATCTTCATTTCTCAAAGCCACTACAACTACTCTACGACACACAATCAGTGAGTCTGAGAAGTCCTCCTACGTTGCTCACATCAACAGCTTTCTTGGAGAAGATCCATTCTTAAAGAAGTATCTCCCTCTAGATCCATCAACCAATGCTCTCTTTGACTTGGCAAAGGATGGTGTTCTTTTATGGTACTGGCTCCACCTAGGAATCCTTTGCAATATGGAATCTGTGTAAAGTCATCCGCAGTTAGGTGCATATGCATGTGAACAAGAATAATATTTGTGTTGTTGTTGACACACTTAATTATTTTATGCAGTAAACTCATTAACGTGGCAGTGCCTGGTACTATAGATGAGCGAGCTATCAATACCAAGTCTGTGCTAAATCCATGGGAGAGGAATGAGAACCATACCCTTTGCCTCAATTCTGCAAAGGCCATTGGATGCACTGTGGTGAACATTGGCACACAAGACCTAGTTGAAGCAAGAGTAAGTGCAATTTTAACAAATTCTAGATATCATGTGCATGGAAATTGATTATGCTAGTCTTTTTGTTTATCTGACAGCCCCATCTAGTCCTTGGATTGATTTCTCAAATAGTCAAGGTAAGTCAAATTCTATTGTCCATAAAGTTATAATTAGACACTGAATATATTCTGAGTATGTAATTACCCTTAATGTTGTAATCCATCAGATACAACTGTTAGCTGATCTTAATCTAAAGAAGACTCCTCAACTTGTTGAGCTGGTGGAGGATAGCAAGGTATAAGCAGTTGATTTGTTTTCGCATTGTACCATATTCTCATAACTCATATTATTTTGTGTATGCTTATTATTGGTTCCACAAAGTGCAGGACGTGGAAGAGCTTATTAGCTTACCTCCAGAGAAAGTTCTACTGAAATGGATGAATTTTCATCTGAAGAAAGCAGGATTTAAGAAGCAGGTTGCAAATTTTTCCTCTGATCTAAAGGTAAGAAGAGTTCTAACATTATTTTTCAAACAGTTAGTGGCTTGAGATTTTTAATTTTGAGCATCATTGTTTAGATAATATTAAGTATGCGGCTCCTAATGGGTGAACCATAAATTTCTTGTTTTCTAAGAGTATCTCAATTTTATGTTTTCACGTGTGTGTTGTGAATTGTGAAATTGCTTCTGAAACACATTGGCCACAACTAAACGTAATTTGAAAACTGAATGTGCATCACCAATAATGTGCTCTTCTTGTTTCTCAGATTTTTTAACAGAAACCAACCTTATTATTCTTTATGCCTTACAATTGTAATTCTTCTCCTTTTTTCTTTTTTCCCCATTTTTATCTTCTTCAGGAAGGGGGGATGGGATTCTGAAGAGAATGTTTAGTTACTGGTTTGGCAACAATCCAAAGGAAACTTGAAATAGGAAAGGAAGCTAGTTGTGGTATCTTTTACCTTGAATGATGATGTAAAATCAATTTCATTTCTATACTTATTGCCATGAATCCCTATTCTCCAGGAAAGGAATTAGCTTATCTTACTATTCATAGCTCCACTGAGTACTGAACCAGGATAGGTATCTTAGCTTATTCTTTTTAGTCTTTTGGCATATGTCTTCTCATTGCATTATTCATGTGTATCATATTGCTTCCCCTTCATATGCGTCATCTTCTTTACTTGACATTTGAATATGCCATTACGACTTACACCATTAAGCTGCCAAAATTCAAAGGATCCCAGTATTGCTCTGTTTCAGATAAAACCTTGCTTGTGATCTTCCTTATATTGGTATTTGTATGGAAGAAGACAAGTCAAGAAATAAAGTAAAATGAACAATGGCTACTCAAATATCCTGTAGTATTGTGCTTATAATATTGTTATCTGATGGCCAGTTTGTCTTAGTCTAAGTTTCATTTGTACTCTGACTTCTGTGTGGTATTGACTTCTGTTAGCCTTGCTAAGCGTTTAGAAGTATTCTTTTGATGGTATGCGCAAGTGATTGGTGATATTTGAAATCTTTTTGTCAATATAAAATTTTACGGGACAAGAAAAAAGAATAACTAGTTTAACATGTAGAAGAGATAGCAGGGTATTGATTAGGATTTAGATTTTAATCACAATGGTGATGGTGATGATTGTGGAAAAAAGACAGAAAGAAAAAATAATGAAAGATGATAGGGTGCATATTTTATTTCATTATATACGCAGCCCACTCACAAGTTTGTCTGGTTATTCTTGGATGACATCTTTCACCGTTGCTATCATCTGAGAAATATTCTGATTCAATACTAAGTCTGAGCTTCTGGAATGGTATTTTTAGGATATTATGCTACTTGTATAGTTACACATTTTTGATTCCTCGTTTTCTTTTTTGGTCTTATTTTTGGAATCACAAATGTTGTTGATACACCCTACTAGTTATCCTCAGGATGAAACTGCTAGTATCGTATATATTGTGTAATTCACATGGTTTGTTGTCCAAAGTAGTATCTCCTAAAACTGCTAGTATGGTATATATTGTGTAATTCACAGGGTTTGCTATCTAAAATAATATCACATGTCCATTCTGCTGCAGGATGGAGAAGCTTATGCTCACTTGCTCAATGCTCTTGCCCCAGAACTTGGCACAACTACAGCATTAGAAGCTAAAGATCCCACTGAGAGAGCAAAATTGATTATTGAGCAAGCTGAGAAACTGGATTGCAAAAGATATGTTACTCCAAAGGACATTGTTGAGGGATCACCAAACTTAAATCTTGCATTTGTTGCTCAAATATTTCAACACAGGTTAGACTACAAGCTACTTCTTACTTTCGTGGTGCAAATGAATTTATTTTATCCTTCATGTCAACTATCATGTGTATGGATTATGCCTCAACTTTATATTTAAGATGTTAATTTTGAGAAAAATCCATTTCTTAGTCATTTAAAGAAAGGCAATTTTTTAATATGCATCTGCAACAAAGAATGACTCAATAGTAGAACTACAGAAACATTTGGTTTTCTCTTACCAGACATCAGTACCCTCTTGAAACAGCAAACAGACATAGTAAATTGTGCTCTTCATGTTTTAATCAATAATAAACATACTAAGATTGTGCCAACTCTATAAAAGTTGCAGGGTAACAACACTTGCTTTATGTATTGGGGTTTCCAAAATTATTATGATGAATAGAAAATTTTACTTTCTACAAGGTTTCTGTAGCACTAAGTGCCCTTGATTACTAATTGAAATGAGAGAAAATGGCAATTTGCATACACAAATTTATTGATTTGCAAAAGGGAAACTATAAGATCACATTTGTTGAACTCGACATCTATTATAACATTTATTTCATAGACCATCCAGTGGTTGTCATGTCCTGCACTCAATTTTCATAATTAGTCATTATCATGTTTCAATATCGAAAACTGTGACTACCTAATACACTAAGCACATGCATATTTGCTATCAATGAAATGGGGATTAGTGAACATGCTGGTAACTGGATGTGTAGATAGAGCTGTTGAAGGTACCTGCACTAAGGGACCATACAAAAGAGTTTGAGTCTCCTTTTTCGGCTGCCATGGCTATATGACTATGCTAGGATGGGAGAGTACAATGTGTGGCCATGTATGCATGAGGGAAGAGGAGAGGGGGGAGAGAGAGGTGATGACACAAACAGCATAATATCTGAATGAAAAAGGGATTTGAATTAGCTACAAACTTCTATGTCATCATATCACGCCAAACCAAGACCACTGGAAAAATATCTTTTGGCTAAATGTTGCATGGTATGGGAAATACCACAAGGAAACTTTAGAGAGATGTATTGCTCCATTAATTTCATTGACTATTTAAAACTCAATTAATACCACAAAACATAAACATAAGGTTACTGGGCAGATTATTTTATATATAGAGCTGATTTGTATTGATTGATTATTACAATCTGTACATCAGAGTGCTGCTATTTGTACAGTACTATTTGGAGGATGCTAGACTACTTGAGAACTTGAAAATAAGCATGCCTCAGGCAGATGAACAAGCAGTCAAACACTCATTCCATTAGTTATAATTCTATTCGTTTTATGAACTTTAAACTATACAGGCTCATCTTGAAAGTTCATTGCTGCAACATTTCTTATGCACTTCTTTTGCAACTCCCAAGCAATTCTCAAAAATGATAGAAACAATCATTTAGCAGTGCCTTGGTCTAAATATCAGCAATTGCTCCAGAGTCTTGCAGTACTTGATCTGAATCTCATCCTTCTAGTACTCTTAATTGTGTCATGGCTGACATGATTCTTTCCTATCGGAGTAGATATTACTCGTCACAATTCAGCACAGTCACTCCCTTTTGATCTTATCCCATGTCTTCAAGGATTCTTTACAACAATTGTATTGTTTGTTAAGTTGCTTTCTTTGCAACATTTCAGCCTTAATTTAAAATTCTGCCACAACATTTTGATTTTTTATGCCTGATCTGATTGTAAAAGATAATTGGGTGTGCTCTTCATGTTATCAAGATTCCCAGTCCAGTCCTGTTTAAATATCCAACTAGTTTTGTACCTTCAATTAATTTGATAAAGTTTCATGGGCAAGAGTGTTATTGGTGTTTCAAAGACCCTTCGCACACAGCTCCAAATGAATTTAAGTAGGTTCGTGTGTAAATCTGGAAAGTGGTGGTAGCAAACACTTTATCAACTAGTTGTAGTGAAACGTTATGTAATCCCAATCAAATTTCCATAAATTGAATGGCTTAGCCTCTTAGAAGTATCTATTTTCATGAACTTTCCATTTGGAGCTAGAGATTATCAACAGACAGTATTCATTCAATTTGAACCTCTTCATATTTCTACTTGCGTGCTATTTTGAAAATGAATAACGCATCTTCTGTTCGAGGCACTTGTATCCTGAAATTAAATTGCAACAAGCCAAATCCTACCATCACATAATCTTGCATCATTTCTTGCTCTAAAATCTCACATGAACTTCAGGTGATTTTCCATGAATGTCAGATCACCTACATGCACACAAAAATAGTCATGTGGAATTACCTTAGGTTTGCTTTACTAAATGTCTATTAACCTCTTTTTACCAAGCTTAAAGATAAAAATGTTTCTAGCCCATCGAGTGCCTTTTTCAACTTACATTCTTTTCTTCACATTCCACTACAAATCCATTTGGTTGTTCAACATATATTCTTCTTGAGGCATTTATTGAGGAAAACAAATTTGACAGCTAGTTGAAAACAATTTTCTTCTTTTGAGCAATAAGTGCAATCAATACAACTATTGGTTCCAATTTCAAAACTTGCCACCAGATAAACATTGTCCAGGAAATCAAGACCTAGTTTTTTACATGAATCCTTTGAACATGATTTTTCTTTGTGACTCTAAATGGTTTCGGCATTTAACTAGATCTTGTAAGTCAACTTAATGCCGGAAACTTCTCTTTCATTCAAATGCAGAAGAAGTTCACAGATCTCATTCCATTTGTGACTTTTCTTCACAGCTTCCAACTAAACCTCTTTCTCAGCTGCTTCTACAAAATTGATGGGTCCAAAACAATGAAATGACACTATTTATAAATTCCATCTAAGTGTTTGGTTTTTGTAATGACTCTAAAATGCTCCAAAGGGTGGCATAGATAGTAGCCCTTAGTTGCACACGTTTAAGCCATCAACAAATAATACAAATCAGTTATCTTATAGCTAACATACTATCCCAAATATGAAAAAAGATCTAGCATTGGTGTATGACAACTCCATCAGAAATTAAATAGCCAACAAAGTGGCACCGGAAACTTTGCTTTTATCATAATTGGGTACTTCTACAGATGAGGAATAAATGGCATTTTAAGCCTCCAGCATAAGTCACGAACTCCATCAAATTTTTGGAGGATACAATTATAGTCTAAGATGAAATCAAGATGTCAAAGGATTTTCAATATGATGGCATTATGGCAAAGGCTACATGCAGCTCAAAGATGAAAGTTTGCTTTCACATGGAGAAAAGAAGCAGCTTCTATACATGACGGATTCCAAAGACCTCTCAAATATTTATTGATTAGGTTATAGTAGTAATATTTCACAGATATTTGATGCCACCAGTGCGGAGGAAGCTTAAAAAGTACATTATATCTTCTAGAACAAGTTGTGAAGGACAGAAGTTTAATTGAAGGTGGAATGGAGACAAAATTTCAGCAAGTCATTTTAGTGCAAATTTTATTCTTTGTTTCAAGAGAAGAGAACTAAGTTTATTTTAAAAAGGCTTAAATGAATTTTGTTTGTTTTAGTTGTCTAATGTTCTCTATAAAAATTTTGTTGTGCTTATTTTGATGACATAAGAAGGGTCTACTTCTGGAAATTCTTTTCAGAATGATTATGTATTAATTTCTTGTGGTAGTATTTTTATTTGGTTGTCGAACTTTATTTTGAAAAGCACCATAAAGGTTTAGTGTTCCTAATACGCTCTGGGTTTAGCACCAGTGCTCATTCCAAATATCTTCCACTGTGCTCTACTTATGTTACGTTCAACCATATATTTGTGGAGATCATATGTTACTGTCTTTCAGGAATGGACTATCAGTGGACGACAAAAAGATATCTTTTGCTGAGATGATGACAGATGATGCTGAAACTTCACGGGAGGAGAGATGCTTCCGGCTGTGGATTAACAGCCTTGGAATCGATTCCTATGTCAATAATTTATTTGAGGATGTTAGGACAGGGTAAGTTTCCATTCATTCGTCCTGCATTGAGCTTTATGAATTTCTCTTGATTTTGATTTGTCCTGCATGCAGATGGGTTCTTTTGGAAGTGCTTGATAAAATTGCTCCTGGGTCTGTAAATTGGAAACAGGCCACAAGACCTCCTATTAAGATGCCTTTTAGGAAAGTTGAGAATTGCAACCAAGTCATAAGTATTGGGAAGGATTTGAGTTTCTCCCTTGTGAATGTAGCTGGAAATGATATCGTGCAGGGAAACAAGAAGCTCATATTAGGTAAGAGCACTCGGACTTGCTGAATCCTTGTTGAAAAGTAATGGAAATTCTCTTACATCAATATTTAAAATATAATGCACAGATAAATCTCTATACATGTTTAATATTTTAAGCTTCCCACCTCTGCTTTTATGCAGAAATACTAAACTTTGTTTCATCCATAGGTTTTAGGTACTTTAAGATACTATCAGGACCCCTTTACATTTCACGTTGCGCCACTGCATTAGCTTCAAAGAGTTTCATACTTGCTTTCATCCTGACTTATTTCATGTTTCATGTTTAATTTTTTGATAACTGCATGATTTTTTCTCAGCACCATATAAGTCCACATAAGTTTTGCACAACTTTCTTTAAGTGCTTTGTGTTATTAATTGACTCTTAAGTTAATAGTCTTATTTTGTATTTTGCATTCAGCAGGGAGAAACTTTGAATTGTTATAAATGCAAAAAGCATGCTATTGAGTTATGCTCCAAACTAATTATACCAGAAAATGTGAAAAAGAAATTTCTCCTGAATCTATGTCCAAAACCTTCTAGAGGAAGTATGCAAGGTCAGAATATTCACCTGTCAACACACACACACACACACACACACACACACATACACACACACACATATAGAGAGAGAGAGAGATTACATTGGCAGGTAGATGGTTGGATAGATAGATATCTCCCTTGACTCTAATGGATGGAATTAGGAAAAGAACTCCGGCACCTAACTTTATCTTCTGATAGCACCACATAAATGCAGCAAGACTTGACGAGAAGGATGTGGGCTATATTAATTTTTGTTGGGTTTGCTGACCAATGTGTACACTTATGAATACCAGTTATGCCATATATACATTTTATTCTCTTGTATAGTGGCCTATATGCTATTGAAATAACTTCCTGCTAAATAATTTGTGAAGGTTAGACAGCCATTTGGGGCAATCATTGTAGAGCCTCAACTAAGGTTTTTCATGTTAACACCTACCTAGCTTCAAAATCTCAAACGTGCTGCCATAGCATCCCTCCTGTCATATTGGAAAAGTTGGACATGGAGTTAAACACATGAATCGTTGGAACCTGTTCCGCAACATTGCCACAGCCACTACAGAAATGAGTTAACAACTCAACATGGGTGAAAATTATTTCAAAAAATTAAATCCTTTGGAACTCTTACTAGTCATTTGTAGATCTTCATGTTGACTTCTCGCTTATTATTCCTTGTAAATGGATTTTCCAAATTTTCATGTAAAGGGAAACATGATTCATCGTGTCTCTTTGAATTCTTTAGATAGTAAATCCCATTACTAGTTTGACTAAATCATAGAAGAGTACTTCTGCTTTTCAAGTGAATCTATGAGGGGCAAAAGAATATGCCAATGCTTCTTGATATACTAGGATAAGTTGAAATAAAACAATAATACTCAAGTCTTACCTTCATTTCCATTTGGTGTGGTGCCTAAGCATGGTTCAAAGTCATGACATAAATGATAATACGGATAGATATTCCACATCGGTCAAGGCATATTAAGTTGTTTGCAGGTGATATGAGACAATTGTATTATGGTGATGAAAATTCTTTAAAAGAGCTAATATTATAGAGAAATAGTTAGGAAAAATGCCATTTTGATCCTATAAGTTGGCCTATTTTCAATTTTCATGGTTTAATTACCATTGCACAGCTTGAGTCCACTAAGTTTTGATTTAGTATCTATTTATGTCTAGTTTAGTGAGAATCTTCAAATTTGGGTTAGAAGATTCAAAAAAATACTGAAAAAATTCACTTGCTCAGCATGTCAAATTTAATTTGAGGATTTGCATATTGCATGGCAAATAGGCAGCATTGATGCAGATGGAAAGCTAAATGGAATGTGTAGGAGGGACAATGAACAGATGCTCATCACTTTCAGCATCAATAAGGACCATAAAGAGGAACAAAGCTAATAAACTCCATGTCCCTAATTTGGCCCTAGTCCCTCCCCCCAAAACACAACACAGAACCCTAATATTCCCAAATACTTCTTTGACAGATAAGTTGAAGATTATATGTGAAGGTTAGGTGAAGATGGTATTACTTCTTTGACAAATAAGTGGAAGCTGGTGTCACATAGCTTAGGTGGAGCTTATCACAAGAAAAACTCACATCCGCCTTTCTGCATTAAAAACTGGAAGATAGAGAAAAAAGTAGGGAGCAATGCTGTAAAAAGAGAGGGGATTTGAGGAAAAATTAACCATATCATAACTTGAAACCGAAGCAATCATGGGACCTCCTCCTTGGATTCTCACCAGTCCATCGTGTCTTGAATGGACTTTTTTTTAACTAATCCGGGTGCTTGGAGGGGCCTAATCCAAAATCCTATTGAGCTTCTATTAAAGATCACTTTATGCAATAGCAGTTCACAGAGGCGGACTTGTGGATGAAGGCACTATCCACAATATTAGCTCCTTTCTGAATTCCAAGTAAGCCCAGATCAAATTCCCTTAAATCCTCTCAAATTTTGGTCTTCTTTAAACTGAAATAGGATATTTGCAATAAGGTAGACGATTTGAAGGGAATGCAATTTTAATTTTCCCTCCAAAAATTATTCAAGTTGAAGCCACAATGACTATTTCCCCTCTGTCCTGCAAAAATGACCAATTTGAATGTCACGTATGGGGCGTGTGATGTTTTTAATGAGGAATTTAAAAATCATGACAAAATTAGGCTGCAAATATCACTAATTCAAAATTTATCAGGATAAAATTGTTAAATGGATCGATAAATAACTTAAAATGAAAATAGCAATTTACTGGACCAAAAATGACTTTTTGCCAATATATAATTACACAAACTAGCACCTCTTAATGCATTATCAAAACTTCTATTATATCAAATATTAATAAAATTAAATGTAAGATCATTCTAAAGAAAGTTTGTAATGCTAAGTAGTTCACAAAATAATACCATGTCGACTAAATTATAGCATAAAACAGTTCTCTAAAAGAGAATTGTGACCTACATTATAGAATATAACATTCGAAATAATCTAATATCATCAGATTTTATCCTAAGAATATCCAACCAATGTAATCTGATATTATCTGGCTGATACATATAGAGTTAGAAAATAATAGGTAGCATCTGATTTTCTCAGCTTACCCCTGGTTGATACTGATACAAACAGAAATAATATTCCATTATACCAAAGAATGGGAAGAATAGTGGAAGAGACTCGTATTGATAAGTCATCCATGAAAGTTAGTTGAATTAGAATGAGTATAGCGACTCGTGAAAGAGAAGGTCCTGTACATAAGAGACACTGTAAATTAGACAATAGTGAAGGTTGCTGAATTTTTTATACCACACAAGCAACTTTCTGAGGTAACTCATCTTAGAAATGACACTAAAGTTTATATAGGGAAGAGATGGATAAAAAGGAGGAGGATGAAAATGCCATATGGGTCGGGAAGCATTTAGGTTTAGGCAATGGTTTCTGGATTGAGCAGGCTATGCAGCAGACGAGTGGTATTGGATAGAGTATGCTTGAGGATGATGTGGTACATCATTATGTTAGCACCTCAAAGACATCAGTTATATGCCTTTCATTTACTGTACATCTGAATCATCATACCAAGGTTGCATTGGCTCTGACCATGGAGTGTCTTATGAGATTACTACTTAATCTCTTCTTAAGGTGCATGCAATGGGTAGATAATTAATATAGACAGATAAAACTGTTGGAAAATGCATGGGGTTTACAAAAAGCCAGAAAGAGCATCATTGGTGTCTTTACACTAGATATATTCTTTTTTCACTTGATTTATGAACGTCTATCTGCTGTAACTTAATTTGTTTCTCTATTCCCAGCTTTTCTCTGGCAGTTAATGAGATTTAGTATGCTTCAATTGTTGAAGAACTTGAGATCTCGTTCCCAAGGCAAGGAGATAGCAGATGCTGACATACTAAATTGGGCAAATAACAAAGTAAAGGAATCTGGTAGAACTTCCCAAATGGAAAGCTTCAAGGTAATCCTGAAAACTTTGATCATGCAGTTTATTTATTTTGTTTGCTATTATACCTCTGTAATCTGGCGTTGTTAGGATAAAACCCTTTCCAGTGGAGCTTTCTTTCTTGAACTACTAAGTGCCGTGGAGCCAAGGGTGGTTAACTGGAGCCTTGTCACAAAGGGTGAAACTGGTATGCCAATCCTTACTCAACCTGCCCCAACCCTTGCCACCGGTTCTTCCTCTTCCTCCCCCTCTGATAGAATGGCTTAGATAGTTTGAAATTTTTGGTTTCATTTTCATTTCCATCATTTCTAAAATTTGAAAAGTTAGTTAGTGGAAATGATTATTGGGAGAAAATATATAGGTTATTGGAGAATGTGTTTTGAAAATGAAAATGAAAATGATGGGTGAAAATTTGTAAAAAGTGATGTGTTTCATTTTGGAAATAGTAGAAAATGAAAGAAGGGGCTATGGAAATGAAACCAAATGGGGCCTTAGCTGAGGAAGTTTTGTTTCATTTTATCAGATTAGGACTTTTCTTAGGATTGTAAGACAAAGCAAGTGGTGCAACCAGGAACGGGACTCTTTTAGGAGCCAAGTGAGGCAAAAGTGAGGCAATGGCCCTAACTTGTCATATTTGCATTTTCTGCTCCATGAGTAAAACCATTTTGGGAACTCTTTAGTTTCCTGATCACCCCAAACCTTCCTTAAATTCATGATATCTTTTCAAATGCATTTAGCTGACTGCTTTTTTCTTCATATCTTGGTCCCTTGTCTTCTTGATGTGCTTCTGAACATAATCTAGTCCAATACTTCTTTTTGGAACTGAAAATAGCTTTTATTCTAACCACAGACGAGGATAGGAAGTTAAATGCAACATACATAATCAGTGTTGCCCGAAAGCTCGGATGCTCCATATTTTTATTGCCAGAGGATATCATGGAGGTATGTTTGCCAATAGCAATGATGACATGAGAGCACATTTCCATTGTCCTGGTAGTTTCTGTGAATTGTTATTGTGGCAGCTGAGGATGTGCATACTCTCTTTTAAACTCGTGGAGTGTTACTAATTAGTTCCACTCCAGTGGATTTGCTCTTTTACATAGGCATACAAGGATTGGTTAAATAGGTTCATCATCCATATCCATTGAAAAATTATTTTCCCTATCTGTTTCAACTGGTGGTGACAGGTGAACCAGAAAATGATCCTCACCTTGACAGCAAGCATCATGTATTGGAGCCTGCAGCAGAAGGCTGGAGAGTCCGAGCAGTCATCTCCTACTGAGAGCAATGCAGCTTCAGCAGGATCCGCAGATGGTGACAGAGAATTGGTTCAAGAAGGTGATAATTTTAGTTTGTCGAGTGATGTTGCTGCATGAAGTGCTGTCATTTCCCCACAAGTTAGCAGTGAACAGCCTTCTTGACAAAGTGAAAATGCGAATAATTTAATGTCTGGTGAAAAAGAGAATGGTTCTGGTAACGAATGACGATAAGCACCTAAAACATTATTTGGCAAAGACAGAGAAAGTTTTATTAGATTTAGTAGCTCAATTCATGCTAGACTAAGGGAGCAAGCTAGAAAGAAATAATCAAATAAAGGTTGCTCCTACAAAGACGATTAGCTTGCATTGTTTTGGTATAATTACATATGAGCCTGTGCTCCTTTAGGTTTCCAAGTGGATTAGTTTTTCCTTCTAACGCTTTCCTTTCTCATATAATTGCTTTAGTGCAATTCTTGGATGAGTTTTTACATGAAATAAAAGTTTGTTATGATTAGCTAGCGGGATTGATGTAATGAATTTAGGTGGTGGGGAATGAAAATATATTTTGTCTTATATGCTTTCATCTATGACGCAAGGGAAAAGATGCAGTGTAGCAATAATCTTTTAACAATTTTTTGACACAAATAGAGATTCATGTATAATTTTTTTGTAACTATATATATACATGTACTGTGTGCATATAAGATTGACAACAAATTTAGAAAAGACTAGAGAAAAAGAAATTTATATTAATAATTGTGTTGAATGTTATCAATGTGATCTCTATTATATCAATATATA
>JACGDI010005581.1:55160-67784 GCA_014898725.1 Jacaranda copaia
AAATAAATAACATCTCATTGATTATGCATTTGAGGTGTTTGAGGTGCCATTGGAAGTCTCATAATTTTTTTTTCATTTTTGTTTAATTCAAAAAATGCCAAAAAATATACTGAACACATCTAGAAGTTTATCATGTTTGATTGCATATTCTAAATGCATTTGATACATGAACAATTTTTCAAAATATAGGTACATCATAGATTTTCATGCAAACATAGATATAATTATATGGCAACATATTTGGTTGTAATATTTTCAAAAGCATGGAGTAGATTGATGGCAATTTTCTAATGTAATTATTAAGTGTAGGTTTCAACTTGTGCTTCATATTTTTGTTAGATTAGTCGAGTGACATCATTATATATTTGAAATTTATGATTCGAATTCAAATAAAATTTAAATATACTTGTATGTATTTTTTAAAAAAATAATTTTATTTTTAGGTGAAAATTCAAACCATACATATTATTAGAATAAGATAATATTTCAGTTATCTTTGTATCATAGTACATTAAATAGAATCATAACTATTCTTTTATTAGTCTAGTATCATATCAAATATAACGTGGAACTTACTTTGACTAACTTTGAGAGCTGTTATTCTCACTCTTATTTTGTTTTATTGTTCAATAAATACACAAGCTAGGCAACCCAAAAACTTTTATTGAAAAATTTTAACTGTTACACTATACATGTGAGTATCAAATTTGTATATATACATCATCATATGTATACATATATATTAATTTATTATATCAATAGAATATATATACATATATATATATATATATATATTTAACCTTTCAATTAATCATGATATCACATGACGCATTTCGGGTCTATAGGCTTGTATATATACTTTATTCTTCCTGTGTGGATTGGTGTCTATATATAGCATTCTTTTGGGGAAGCTGGAACTAGTTTTGTTAAGGAATTTTTATTAAAAATTATTTTAACATTAGAGAATTGGATATTATGATCAGGATTCAGGATCAACCAACTTTCATATATGGCATTAATTAATCCATTGTTTTGGTCAAGAATACATTAGACATACATACAACTGCCAAATTGCTGCAATTAAAACTTAATTGCATTCATAGCGTGGACTCGCCGCAAGCAAAGAGTACCTACTGCAGTACTGCTTCAAATTTACAGTTACATCGACCCATCACCCATATATATACACACACACACACACACACTAACACTACCACGAACCTACTTCCCCCTGACAATTTGTTTTTCTGCTTCCTGTTTTCTTCTTAATTCCTCCATCCATCATGAAATGATAATTTTGCCAATCTGTAACGAATCTATTAATTACTCACTACTATCTTATTTTTCTCCTCAAATAATTAAAAAAGCAAAAATGCAAAAAGAAAATGTGGGTTATTTGTCATCAGAATTGATGGAATTGAGTCGTCGTAATCTCTGATCAAGCTCTGCCATGACTGCCGGCTCCTGCTTTTTCCTTTGCTTTGTTATAGTCGTGGTTGTCATAAACCCTATCTTATCAAAGGCAACCTGCATGTGAAACGAAACATTAACATTTCTTGTCATGCAATCTCCTCCATACCTCTATACCCTCTCTTAAGTCTTAAACAGCCACAATTTTATTAAATTCCAATTTGTTTGTAATTAGTAATATCATTCATTGTATATAGGGAATAAGAAATTTATTATTATTCAAGTTGAAAATTAAGTATGAAGGTCTATGTTGTTACCAACAATAGTTCATCAGGATCAAAGAGGTGATGTGTACTTCTCTGTATTATATTAATCACATCACCTTCCTGATGTGCCATCAGCAACTCTTCTTCGTTCATCTGCATCAATTCATTAATACAAGATCAACTTTCACCTATGTGTGCGTGTGTGTATATATATATATATATTATTCAGTTATTGAAGCAACAAGAAATTAACCAAGCTCATTTATTGATTTTTGAATTTTGTAATTACCTTAAAAATTGCTAATGCTACATTAAATAGAACATTTGCCCCTTCATAGAAAAGAATGTCCCACACTCGCAGGGTTGTCTGCTCAAAGAAAATAATATAGTACGTGAACGTGATGAGCCAACGAATTCAACTATTAATTAATTCTAATCAAGGTATGTATGTATATATGTCGATTACTGTTAATAAATGGAGAAGCAAGTACAGATATTTTAACCTCCGTAGGCAAGCTCTTAGAAAATAGGCATAAAAACCACTCTGTGGAAACAAGAGAAACATCAAACTCCAAGGATTCCAAATGAGCAGCTATCCTGAATTGAAGGATTCTTTCTCATCAATTTAAATAAACCGAACCACCAAGAAATTGCAAATAAAGCCATAAGCATAAGAAAATGAGAGACAACCTCGGACACTTCTTGGATAGCAGATCTTTGAATACTCTTTGATCAACGTGGCATCCAGACAAATTGTTAGTGTAACAATCATTAACCAACACATTTTCTAAGAGCACAGCAAGCATCCAGAAAGCATCTTCTTCAGTTTTCATGACAAGCAACAATAATGCTGCAACATAATTTAAACCCTGCACCAGAAATTCATTTAGGAAAAATTGATCAAACTTACAAATCCAGAATACAATTCATGCAAATAATATTGTATTCTCAGTAATAAGAAGAGAACCTACCTGGCAATAACCGACATCAGAATCTCTAAAAGAATACCCTACAAGAACACGCCTTAAAGCAGCATGCCCCTCTGGAGAATCCAACCATGGGTGACCAGGGAAAGTTCGTGGGAGGTCCTGCACCCATATTAATTAGAAAATGTATCATAAAAGAATATACCAATAAAAGTAATAAAAAATGGTTCTTTAGAATTACTTGCTGTATATTGTGCTGAGATTTTGCTAAGCCAGTAAGTGACTTAAAATTCTCGCTCTTGCAACCTCAATCAGTAAAAGTATAGAGCCAATTCACGTCAAACTTAGAAAAACTTATCCCAGATACTTGTTGGCTTAGCTACAAGAATTATGTTTTTCAATTCTGTTAATCCCAGAGCTTGTGTTTTTATTAAAGTTCATTACAACTTTCGTAACTCAGGTGAGAGCTGAGCACAATGGCACACATTCTAAAAATGCCTTTAACTTTCTAAAACGTTATATGCTCTATGTACACTTTGCTGTTTTTTAGTATCCATACTTCCACTATCATCATGACATGCCGAATTTAAGAATAACAAGGAATTAGAGAAAGGTGTCTCATCGGCATCATCAAATCTTTCATGACCAGAAACCTAGACATAATTGAGGAGGCTGAATAACAACGGCTTGTTAAAGATTTTAAGATGGAACGGTAATTCAGCATTTGCATCATTCGTGCAGTAACCAAAGGTCCAAAGGGTAACGCTGATTTGTCCCATAGGTATTAACCACATTTAGTCCCAGATATAAGATTGTTATCATAGGCTGGTTGATTTCTTGTTGGTGCAAAGAATTTATGGACAAAACTTCATTCTTTTTTCCTGGTGCACAGGAGTTTTGAGTAACATGCACCCCATATTGTCAGACAAGTGCTTTCATCCCTGAGAAATTTCTTAGGTTGTCAGCCATAAAAGAATAGGTAATGGAACTGAGTAGACAGAAGAACTGCAATGTCCTGCTGGTGGTTTATTTGAACCTATTAATTCATTAGAGAAAGTGATAGAAGAAATGGTTTGATAAGTAATTAGCCAAGAGATGAGTACAGGTGTAATGTCTTCCTCAATTGACATATTGTTGTGCAATAACAAAACCAGCATGCAATTTTTCAAGTGAAAATCCTCCTCAAATCAGAAGCTGTCATGAAATTGGATAGTGGAACAATCTCCAAGTATTTCCTTGCCTAATAATAGATTTGGTGAAGCAATTAAATTAGCTAGCCTATTAACATTCAACAAAAATTCCCAGGGGATATAAGGGTCTGTAAGAAGACGATGGCTTTAGGTAATAAATGCACAAAAAAGAGTGAAGAAATGAAAGAAAGAATGTCGGTAACTTAAAAGCCTGTTCGATGGACAACTTTGTTGATGGAAATCAGTATAACTACATCAGATGAACTTATTTTAAGTTTCACATTAGGATAAGATAATTCATGACTCCTAAGATTAGGTAAGGCATTTTCACGTGGAAACTTTGGAATGTTTATCAGGGAAAGTAAAGCGTATTGGGCAAGATCTTCTTTATCCAGTCTTCCATCACTCCCCCCAACACCCCCACCCATTCCTTATTCTACTAAGCCACCATACGTGCAGAACAAGATAGGCATAGGAGTCTTTTCACCAGCTTCACATATATAACTCATATTGACTGCTCATATATAACTCATATTGGTTGCCAGAAAGACAAAATCACAATGCATATATAGCTTCAAAACTTTTCTGTCAATTCAATACATTTCCATTTTCAAAATTACAGAGAAGCTGCACATCTTCTAGAATCCTATTAAGTGCTAGCATTTTCAACTCATGAATTAATTTTTCTCCTAAATATGTTTAAATGGAGACACTGAATCGTCATTTAAACCTCAAAGGCCAGGTTGTTAATTTGAACAATAATCCAGCCAATTTTCCTAAAAATTTGACAAAATTCGACTTTAGTTCTTCCAAAAGGTCTCGTGGAAAAGTCCTTGATCCATGTGCAAGACAGTTTTCAAGAAGCTGATGCAGCAGCTTATGCCATGACAGTCTAATTTGTCACCATTTCAGTTTTAGTACTCACTTCAAGAAGCAGGAGACTTCATAGCACCCTCACCCCCACACCGACCTCCCTCAACCTACGAATTGAAACTTTCTTAATTAGGGAAGAGCTTTTCTAGTAATCCATGCACAATTGTATTGATTATGCAAGTGTTCGTATAGCAACACCCAGTAGTGCCCAAAGATCTTTTCAAAAACAACACAATGTTTTGGTGGCATCAACAATTGGAATTATAAAATAAGAATGGTTCAAGAACTGAAACAACCATCAGAAAAGACAGAAAATAAATCCCAACCAAGAATACCAAGCCACAACCATCAGTGATATAACACAATGCTTCAAACCGCAAGCAACTGTCGATGAATTATGCCAAAAAGCTGATGCTTCAATCCAAGCCCAAAAATAATTAAAGAAGGGAAAACAAATTCACATACATGATCAATTTGCTTGGTTGCAGAGGTAACTTTATCCTCAACAGCCCTGATCAAATCATTGTAATAGCTGTCGGGAACAGTGGATTTCTTCTTGGCGGCACCGGACAAGGAAAACCAGACCTTGGGCCTCAAATTAAGAGGGATTCCCTTCTTGATGAGCCTCTTGAGAGTGATGGCATTCACCAATGCAGAGAATTTGAGAGAAGACTTAAGGGTGGAGGAGACATGAGTCTCCAAATACCAATTGGCACCTTTGCTGGCCTCCAAAGCCCACCACACCCTCCCCTGTTGCCTCACCTTCTCCCTTACCTCATTCAACACATTGACATCATCCACATTTCCTTCAACTGTGAAACCATACAGATCTTGGAATTTCACTGTCATGTTTGCCCTTATTGCACGGATGCTTGGCCTCAATATAGATATCTGAGCCTGGTACTCTGATGCCAGGTCCCTCCTGCCATGTGCCCCACTACCTCCATACATCATTTTCTTCTTCTCTTTATTATTTTGTGTAATATTATGCAGAGACACAGCTGCTAATGGATGATATGAAGGATAGAAATACTAGTGCTATCACCCTATCAGAAAGGAAAAGGGAAAAAAAAAAGAAAGAAAGACCCAAGAATTTGAAGACAAGTTGACGAATTGAGAGGAAATAGACAGCCTTTCCTTGTAAGGAAATAAAAAAAGAAGGCTGGCAAAAGAAAGAGGCTTGTTAGAGCTTCAAAATGAATAGGATTCAAAGGAATTGGCCACGGGAGAGCGGAGACAAAAACCCATAAAAAGATGTGGGGTCTTCGGAGTTTTAGAAAAAGTCCATTTTATGCACCACTGAACTATGCAAATTACTAATGCAGGCGACCTTGGAAAAATCTGAATAAAGAAAAAGGTGAAAAGCTTGGATTTTTACCAAAATCAAAAGCAATGGCTTAATACAACATACATAGTTTTATTATAATTATATATCTATATAAAGACGAGAAAACAATTAAAAGAAACCAAATTAAAAAGAAAAAGGAAAATACGTAAAAGCCAAAGGAGGAGAGGGAGGAGGTAAATAATTGAAAGGAGAAGAAAAGAAAAGTAACAAGAAGAAAAAGCAAAGGAAGAGGATATCTCCTACCAGGTCAGTTTGGAAAATGAGAAGGCTCCCTTTGATTCTTTGAAGTTGAAGAGCAGCAAGCCAGCAATGCTAAATTGCCAATCAATCAGTGGTCTGAATTCTTTCTTAAATGAAACGATGGCAGGAGAAACACCAATAAAACCCGGACGTAACCATATCCACATTCAACTCCAACAACTTACTCTGCTAATTTTAACATATATACAGCTCTAGCTATTATTATAAATACCGCTAGTTGAAAATTCTGTTTTGCCTGCGCAAACAAATAACAATCAACTATTATATTATATAAAAAAAGATCACTGGGATGGTAGACAGCAAATACACAAATAAAATGCATAAATTCACGATCTATTTTAAACAAAACTTTTATATGAATTCAATACATACAAAAATGTCAAAATAATAAGGAATTAATACTATGCAAAATTTATAAATGACAAGATCGACTTGCACTATATATATATATATATATATATATAAAGGCAAACAATTTTTAATACTTTACATTTTAATTCTCCACCAAATTTTCCACTTGAAACACACAAACCTTGGTGCGAATGTTAATATTTGAGGCACTTCTTGAAACTCTTATACAAAAACTCATCATTCGTGCGAAAGGTTTCGGGCAAGTTACTCACTAGACCCTCGATCATCATTGTCATCGATATATATATATATATATTCACATCATGTTCACAAAAGAAAAAGCAGCAGCTGGCATCCATTAATTCTAACATTTTAAATTATTTTAACCTGTATGTATGAAATACTTTTAGCACTTACTTTTAGCACTTCGTAAAGTATTAAATATCTTTTTTTTTAAAAAAAATTGTAGAGTGTTAGGTCTAAATTTATTTGTTTTTCTTAAATTCTTCTGTTTCACGAATTATGTTAAAAAAACTCGTCAAATTAATGTTTGATGACATTTAAAAGAAAACAAATTATTTTGATCAAATAAGATTACAAATTTTATAAATTGATAGCATTGATAATTTTATAATTATTTCAAGTCTACTAAATAACTAAATATATTTAAGTCTTTTACAAATTTGAACCTATTAAAAGTCTAAACTTATGTAATGTTTAAATCACATTAGAACATTAATAGAAAATGTACTTTTACAAAGGCTTTCAGGCCAGATCAAGACTTTTGAATTTATTAAAAAGATTAGGCATGACCTTAAACAAAAAAGCCTATCATAAATAATAGGCTAAGCTCAAACTTGTTATTTGCATAACAGACCTGGCTTATTTAAGCCAAAGTCTAACCTAATCTTACCTTTTTCCATCCCTAATGCTCACTCACTCCGCTTATGCTGTATTATATTGATCTATGGTGGGGGAGGTAGATCAAATTAGGAAATGTAGATAAAAAGAGATAAATGCCAAGTAATAGATATGTAATGAAATGCAAGGCACACAAAGATTATGTATTATTGTTATGACAATAAAGTGTATATATATGTGTATACAAACACTCATGCCTCACACCATTTTTCTTGGAACACTTAATTCTATCTTGGTTCCATTACAACTGGTTTCGTACCCTATTTGACTCATTTATAAATAAATCCAAAAAAATTACATTAACTCCCTAATTTCGTTTTGTCTAAATTTTTTAAAAAATTATTAGCCTCTACTAACAACTTTGTTGACATCTTCCAAATATTTATGTGAAAAAAATTTAAAATATCCTCAAATAATTGAGAAATCTAAAAAGCCTAGTGGAAACAATTTCAAAGGCCACAATAAAAGATGTTGTCCTATCTTATAACCTTAACTTGGCGAGGTTCTTGTGTGAGGGTCGCCCAATTTTAGGGAAAAGCCCAGATGTGCAGACTATGGCTGTAGTTGAGGCATAGAATCATGTGATCTTTCTATGCAAGAATTGTGTCTTTAGAGGTTTAGAGAATGAGGATGCCGAAATGAAGGAACTCACTGTTGATAAGTTCCTAGAGTTTCAATAATGGATTCCAAGTTTGTGATGTCTCAAATACATGAGTTCTAACTAACTCTGCACAAGTTAGTTGTTTTGAGGGAATATTTGAAGGAGTTCAAGAATCATCCCCTGGTAGGAAGGAGTTCAAGAAGATTATGAGACTAAAGATAGAGGAAACAAATCGTACTCTTGAAAAAAGAACTAATGATAATTGCTATAAGGCCAATGTAAATGTGGCATAAGTGAACCACCTTTGATGGTGGAGTGAAAGACATGAACACATCAACTGTTATGTCATAAGTGAGCTTGCTGGAGAATCAAGCAATGATAAGTGGATATTGGGGCCACTCGATATGTATATGCTGGTTAAAGGTTACTTATAGCATATCATAGTATAGAGAACTAAACATTATACATGGGAACTCATCAAGCTCAATGGTGCAATCTAAAGCAAAATAAATAAATAAATAAATTATTTTGATACCTTTTGTTGGTAATGTTTATCTACTTTTAAGCAAAGACATATTGGACATTAGAAGCATTTAAACATTACAAGATAAGGTCGATAAACAACTTAGAAAGAAAATAAAAGTGTTCCTAAGTAATAAAGGTGGGGAAGATATTTGCCCATTTGAAAAGTATTACCTAAACATGGAAGAATCCATGAAGTACAATATTTATATGCATTGCAATCAAATGTTGTAGCAGAGCATAAGAATCAAAGTTCGAAATTAATAATAAATGTTATGTTAACTAGTGCAAGAGCACCTAAAAGATGAACCTCGAACCTTTTAAAATAACGACAATACCAGAAGCTCCATTATGGAGAAAAGCAGCAAATTGCAAAATTGAGTCCATCATGTAAAACTATATTTGGAAATTGCTTGATCTTTCTCTTGGAAATAAACATTTAAGGTGTAAATAAATTTTCTAGAGGAAGATGAGAGCAAATGATACTATAGACAAATACAAGGTGAGGTTTAGTAGTCCAAGGATATAGATAAAAGGTCTTTATTATTTTGGCACTTATTCATTAGTAACTAGGATACATCTATTAGGTTATTGATGGCATTTGTGGCAATCAATAATCTTGAGATTCACCAAATGGATGTTCAAATAATATTTTTAAATAGTGATCTAGATGAGAAAATCAATATAACACAACTAGAAGGGTTTGTTATTCTAGTGTAAAAGAAAAAGATGTGTAAGTTAACAAAGTCATTATATAGCTTGAAAACAAACACCTAGGCAATGGCATGCAAGACCAAATATTGCTTGCAAATGACTTTAGGATCATTGAGTATGACAAATGTGTGTATGTCTAGGGCACCACTTTTGAGTATCGTTATTGTGTTTGTATACTAAGAAGATATGCCAAGTTTGGGCCAGAATGGCATAATCAAAAAGATGAAAAAATTCCAAAATGGAAACTTCTATATGAAAATCAAGAGAATGGCCATGTGAAGAATCCCATGGACATAAATCTATGAATTACCAAGAACAAGGGTAAAACAAAGGCTCAATGAAATTATGCATGCATATTTTGAGGCTCATGTATATGTCATGAGTTGCAGAAGGCTAGATCTAGCTTATGTTTTTGGTAAGTTGAGTAGACTAGTAATCCTAGACAAGAATATTTGATGGCCATCTAAGAGTTTTAAAGTACTTGAAATATACCTTAAACTATAGATTCATTATATAAGATATCTAGCTAATTGCTAGTTGTAGTTGAGGAACATAGCAATTGGAGTCCACGAATGGATGTGTTTTTATAAGGTAAGAGAGAGACCAAGATAGTTGTGCTAAGTTGTGGATGATATTTCAAATTAACATAAATTTGTGTTGGTGATTTGCAATTTACAATTGGAAGGGCACAAATTAGTGAATATAATGGTAAGTTTTGACATATATATCATAGACATAATACCATTAGGCAATTGCTTTCTTGTAGAATTATCTCTATTAACTATGTGAAGTCAAAAGATAATATTGTGGATCATCCACAAAAAGTTCAAATACCGAGCAAGTTGTTAATTATCGAGGGGAATAAAGTTTAAGTATATAAAATGATTGAGTCACCATAAGGGGGACCCTACCTATGTGATTGGAGATCCCAAGAAACAAGTTCAAAGGGAAAAACAAGTTGTCTTGTCTCAACCTTCAAGCATTGTGGGCAGCCAAAGCCTTGTCTTATTTTTATGATGAGCAGATAGTACCACTTGCAAAAGTGTGAGGTTACACATTGCTTTTAATAGCTCTTAAATCTTGAATTTTCAGGTAGAGGTGCACATCTGTATGAGTAAGGATTGGGTTGGTTCTATGAGAATTTTTAAAGTTGAATTCTCGAAGAGTATTCATGAATACCAAGAACTATTTAGGGCTTAAATGAACACAACATTTGAATTATGGTACTGACTATTAAGTGATTCCATTTAAAGTTCTATTGTCTTGGTATACACTAAGGCCAAATACTTTGAGATATCACGTTCATTGGTTGGTAAATACATCTAATAGTTCTCACTAACAAAGGGTCAAAGCCAAAAATTACCTCTCTTGATGTAGTATCACTTGAGCTAAAACTCATTCGTGTGTTTGCATTCTATGCATATCTAATGAGGCAATTTTCTAATTCATGTAGGGTATTTGTGAGATTTTGGCATGTTAAAAGGTGTTTAATAAACTAAAATGTAGAGAAATATAGGCCAAAGAGTTTATCTCATAGAAGAGATGCTCATAGAATATTTATTTATTTATTTATTTATTTTTTGCTTTAGATTGCACCATTGAGCTTGATGAGTTCCCATGTATAATGTTTAGTTCTCTATACTATGATAAGCTATAAGTAACCTTTAACCAGCATATACATCTCGAGTGGCCCTAATATCCACTTATCATTGCTTGATTCTGCAGTAAGCTCTCTTATGACATAACAGTTGACATGTTCATGTCTTCCACACCACCATCAAAGGTGGTCCACTTATGCCACATTTACCTTGGCCTCATAGCAGTTATCATTAGTTCTTTTTCAAGAGTACGAATTGTTTCCTCTATCTTTAGTCTCATAATCTTCTTGAACTCCTTCCTACCAAGGGATGATTCTTGAACTCCTTCAAATATTCCCTTAAAACAACCAACTCGTGCAGAGTTAGTTAGAACTTGTGGATTTGAGACATCACAAACTTGGAATCCATTATTGAAATTCTAGGAACTTATCAACAATGAGTTCCTTCATGTCGGCATCCTTATTCTCTAAACCTCTAAAGACATAATTCTTGCAGAGAAAGATCACATGATTCTATGCCTTAACTGTAGCCATAGTCTGCACATCTGGGCTTTTCCCTAAAGCTGGGCGACCCTCACACTAGAACCTTGCCAAGTTAAGGTTATAAGATAGGACAACATCTTTTGTTGTGACCTTTGAAATTGTTTCCACTGGGCTTTTTAGATTTCTCAATTATTCGAGGATATTTTTAATTTTTTTCACATAAATATTTGGAAGATGTCAACAAAGTTGTTAGTAAAGGCTAATAATTTTTTAAAAAATTCAGACAAAACAAAATTATGGAGTTAATGTAATTTTTTTGGGTTTATTTATAAATGAGTCAAACTTTAGGGGTTTCTATGTAATTAACGCAAATAAAAATTTATTTGAATCAATTCTCTTTTTAATTTAAAATTTGAATTTTTTTTAAAAATATATATTTATTTTTTATAAGCCAAGAATTATATACTTGAATTTTCCATTGATCAAAGAACCCAAGATCAAATCCCAACTTTAGCATTTTTTATCATTTAGCTGCAACCAACAGAATTAGGAGATTTAATCCTAATAATAGCAATAAATTGTATCTAAAATTAATAGACAAGTTACCTATTGTAGAAAAATTAATAAAGTACACGTGTCATAATTTTAGACTATGAATAAGATTAGTCATCTATAAGAATGCCTAATGCTAGAACTCCCCAACTAAGAATCACAACTTTGCTCAAGAGTTAAAAGCTTAAATCATAACTCTAGCTTTCAAGCTAACCTTTATGTATAGATATGTTAACCGAGACAAATTTAAGATAATCTTTTTTTTCAATTATTCTTTATTAACATACCAGCAACCTCTCTTTCTACACACACATACACACTGAGTAGACTCATTCTATATCCATTATGGTGTCCTTATTTATTGCCATTTTAACTCAATTTTCTTATTCAATTTTTTAATTTTGATATATATATATATATATATATTTATATGTTCTATGAGCACCTCCTCAGTGAGATAAACTTTTTAGCATAAAGTTCACTATATTTTAATTTATTAAATGCCTATTAATATGTCAAAATCTCACAAACATGTGCATGCATTCCAATACCTATGTAACACATGGTGCCACCATCCGTATATTTAGTCCATTAATACATGATTAATCA
>JACGDI010005581.1:81070-94701 GCA_014898725.1 Jacaranda copaia
ACTTTATAATTATATTTTGAAATCTGTAATAGTTTCTTTTATTTTCTATTTAAAGGCTCACAATTGTATAGGATAAGGAGCGAAGTTTTAGAAGTTTGCATTTACCCCTTAAATTTTCTTTGTATTCTTGAAATATTTTTGTAATTTAATTTTCTGTTAATTAACAAAATCTTTTATAAGCTATTTGAAGCTTCTACCCTTTGGTGCTGAGCGACCCAAGGTTAGTTTCTTTTTATTTTATATTTTTTTGTGGTTACCCTAGTCTAATGAAAGGTTAAGGGATTCTGTGTTAAATAATTATGAATTAGATGCTTCCTCTGTTGCTATGGCTAAATTTTGTTTAGAATTGTGTTGGAAGTTTTAGATCTGCTTAATGAGTGAGCCAAATAGATTTTGAATTTTAACAGTTTTCCATGTACCTCTTGGTAACCTATTGTTTGCCCATGTTAGCCAAGGATGGTGTTGGAAGGGCATTTGGGTATTTAATTACGAAATATGAGTTGACTGATTAAAGTTTGGGTAATTGTTTTTCCTATACTCTGACCATGTTGTTGGATGTTTGTGAACTCGTTGGTAGATCTTCTTCCTCCTTCATAAGGTCCTATAATTATGCAGCAACAAATGAGAAGAAACTAAGAAGAAGAAGAAACCCAAAAATAATGAAAATAAAAAGAAAAGAAGACAATGCAGATGTCGGGTTGGTAATTGTTGGCTCTGACGATTATTCTCGTTTCCACCGTGGAGCTTATTACATTTTTTCTTTGCTTTCTATTTCTGGTAATAAAAGTGCATATGCTGGGATTTATTATTCGCTTACGTGGATGATGAAGAAGTGGCAAAAAAAATGAGTAAAAAATATTATATTTAAGGACATTTTTATCAAATCAAATTAGTAGGGAGTAATCTCTAACATTTAAATAAAATTAGAAAACTTATTTTAAAAAAAAATTAAATGGGGATTAATTACAAAATGAAAAAGTACTTTTACTATTTTTAAATAAAGACCCCTTTTTTAAAACAAAAAATAAAAACAAATGCATGCTTTTCATGTATCTACCCGACACATGAATGTTGAAAGTACGTAGTACTCTTGATTCAGTTGCAAATTAATGGACAGTACACATAGTTGAAGAGGCGCTCGCAACAACTCTCGTCAGTGTAGCTACTTTCAACTGTTGTAGTACTCTTTGGCATTTAATGGGATCTTTTGGGCACGACAAACCCAGCCAGCTAGCAATATACATATTATATATCTCCATAATATTAGCAGCAAATATCCATAAATTTGTTGGTTATTATTAAAGTTGTCTTGTCTGTTAGTGACAGCATATAGCATCTTTGTTCTCATCGTTGATTCCTGGTGTAAACTATTTGTCACCTCCCCATAAACAATACATATATATTTTAACAGATTTTTTAATCTTTTTTTCTTTTTATAGAAGTCATATATAATTGGTCCAAATAATTCTAAAAATAAAAAAGACTTCGTTAATATCGTCACTTATGTTATAATTTAATCTGTGTCAATTAATTGGTGTATATGTCTTTATTATATATATGACGTAAAGTATCAAGTATCGATGAGAGAGAGAGAGAGAGAGAGAGAGAGAGAGAGTTAGAGTGAAATATATTACACACACAGAAACGCAAATATACGGGTGCGACGGCTGTTAATTTCTACAGCAGTGCCAACTGAAGTCGGAAGTGAGATTGAAATTAGATGGAGCAGATCGTGCACAAACACTTGAAGGTGAATGGCATCAACATGCACGTAGCTGAGATTGGGCAAGGCCCCCAGTGTGTGCTCTTCCTGCACGGCTTCCCGGAACTTTGGTACTCATGGCGCCACCAGATGCTTCACCTCTCCGCCCGGGGATACCGAGCCATCGCTCCCGACCTCAGGGGTTATGGAGACACTGAGGCGCCGTCATCTGTCGACAGCTACACGGTGTTCCACATCGTCGGAGACCTGGTAGCACTGCTAGATGCGTTGGGTTTGGAGCAGGTGTTCCTTGTGGGCCACGACTGGGGCGCTATTATTGCTTGGAGCTTTTCCCAGCTTAGGCCTGACAGGATTAAGGCTCTGGTCAACACCAGCGTTGTTTTTCAGCCGAGAAATCCTTTCGTCAAACCCATCCAGGCTCACCGGGCCGCGCTTGGGGACGGCTTCTATATGTGCAGATTCCAGGTACGTATATATTTCGATTGATGTCCTCATTTTTTATCATCAGTTAATTCATCACAAAAGTATATTATGCTAGCTTGCTTTCTGAACTTGACGTACGGAATAGTTAATTCAACTAATTTATTCAAAATTAAAGCTAATGCATGGTAATCTATTATTAGACATATATTGTTAAAATTGTTATTGTATGATCTATATCTGCTCGCTCCAATAAGACCATATATATATATTGCCCAATTAATAATCAATCCAAATTCCTCAAAATAATTAGGATTAATTACATAACTTTTTTTTTCCCTCCAAGACACTATATATAATAAATGATTGATTGTATGACTTATTCTAACTTTGAAATTATCAAAATTTTCAAAATACATCTCCTAAGATCCAAGTTTCTAAGAAAAAAATATTCAAAATCTCCGATTAGCCTATATATCCAAGTTAACTTCCAAAAATATATAAAAAATTCAAAAGGTAATATAAGGTAAGGTAGAGGTATAAAGGAAGATTGATGGTCAAAGGACACAAATAAGAGTTGAATATTAATTGATTAACGAGTAGTATTGTGGAACGTCCAATCATTTAATAAGTTTTGTTTGGCAGCACAAATTAAGTCATTAATGAAAAATTGATTATCAAATAGAAGTCAAATAATGACGCATGAAGGAAAAAAAAACAAAACGATGTCTTTGCTAATTAATTGATCGGTATGACTGAAACACCATTAAATTAATTGCAGTAGAATTAAAAAGTAGTTGCATCCTTGGTTTATATATAGGAACTAGGAAAAGCAGAAGAAGCATTTGCATCCACACAGATCGCAACCGTGGTAAAAACGTTTCTTTCTACCCGGGATCCAAATCCTCCATGCTTACCTGAAGATTTAAGTATGATGTTTAAGACTCCTATAGACTTGCCCTCTTGGCTGACCGAGGAAGACGTGAACTACTATGCAAGTAAATTCGGAAAAACTGGCTTCACTGGGGGATTGAACTATTATCGAGCCATTGATTTGTAAGTTAATTTGCCAAAACTTTATAGATCTTTAATTTTGAGTGCTGTAAGACATATACATATATGTATGTGGTCATTCCTGCATGATAATATTGGTCTGTCTATTTGCTGTTAGATTGTGTGCACGTTGATGGGGGAAATACTTCTAAAGATTAATTCCAGAGATTGAGTGCGTAACATTCTTTGTATGATAATCTACGTGCTCAGGAAATCAAGAAATGAATGAGTGGTGTTCACTTGTTGTTATTGATATCTACTGTTGCAGGAGTTGGGAACTGAGTGCGCCATGGACAGGATCACAAATAAAAGTGCCTGTCAAATTCATCATTGGTGACCTCGACTTGACTTTCAATTTTCCTGGCGTCAAGGAATACATACACAATGGTGACTTCAAGAAATATGTTCCACTTTTAGAAGAAGTAGTAGTGATGGAAGGAGTGGCACACTTTCTAAACCAAGAAAAGCCAGAGGAAGTCAGTGAACACATATATGACTTCATCAAGAAATTCTAATCTTAAAGCATTTGGACCATGGCCCTGGCTGCCCTTCATGCACGTTTCTTTGACACGTATGGTCACTGTCTGAATAAGGAATAACACGCTCGAGAATAATGTATTTCAATGATTGTGTTTCTGCTGCTGTTTGTCGTAATGAACACAAACTACTTTCCTTTCCAGCAATTAAGCGATGATATATATTCTGCAACTATTACACAACTAAATCCTTTCCCAGTTCCATTTTTTGACACTTAAAATGAGACAGCAGAGAAGATTGAGGCATCATGGTAGCAGCAACCTAAGGCTTATTTGTTTCGATGCTTTTCTGCACTAATTTAACAAACAAACATATAATACATAGTGTTTTTTAAAGTCATGAATCACAAACCCATGGCCGAAGCACTTGGCTTTCTCTTTGACCTGCCTCTACCAAACAAACTTATCCTCTGGAGTACCTTGAGTAATCTATTTGCATACCTTCTCTGGGAAGCAAAATTCACAGTTCCTATGCAACTGGTCACTTGTCTGAGGGGATTTTTCTTCTTGCTCATTCTTCTTTCCACCAAACCGTATGGTCTGATGTTCTGCAAGTTTTGTGAAACTGGCTCAATTTTCTTAGGACATTTTTCTGTTTTCTTTGAAATTTGCTGTAGTTGAAGGCTCCGCTTCAAAGACATAAGTTCTTTCTCTAGATTCTGGATTCTGAAGCTTGTGGACTCATAATCCTTTTTTGAGATTTCAGAGTCTAACTCAGACCTTCGGATTGATGTATCTTTTTGCAGCAAGAAGCTCAGTGGCCTACTGCCTCCTTCACTTCCGTTCGTGTACGGACTCTCACCTAGATTTTGGCTTTTGGAGTTTGCATATCTAGTGCTTGTAAGGCTTCCAGAAAATTCTCCACAATGGGTGGTATATCTGAATGAGTCTGAACATTCTCTTAAAGCTTGTTGAGTGTTTAATTGCTGCACAAAAAGTGCCTGGACGATCAGTCGCAGCGGCATCAGCTCATTTTGAACAGCTTCAATGCAAACCTCTTGTGATAGTTTCTGGCAGTTGAGATATTTGCATACCAAACCTTTCTCTTCTTGTGATAAATTTGGGTGCGACTGCAAGCAGAAGACTTTTCTTATATGAGGAGGATAAATTTGCGGTTCAACTGAAAAAAGATTAGGCTACCGTGATACACAAGGTTCGGTTTTCCAAAGGTCATCTTGATGGATGAATAGATAGTATGTTATAACTGTATCCACATCAGGTAGCATATACATAGCTAGAGAGTTTACCTGGAAGAACATGTTTAGTGCTCTATAGAGATGATCATGGGTTTGCCTGCTGGAGATTGGAACTGTTTCAATGAGAGTGATGAATCTTTTGCAACCCAACTCAGAATCAGCAGCTATCTTATTTAGATATATGTCCCATAATTCTGCAACAGCATGGATGTAATCCCCCAGAGGAGTACAATCTGACTCCAAATATGCTGAAAATATATTCTCCATGATGGACAACTGGGTACCATCCTTTGGCAGCAGAAAATCTTCTACCCGAGCCAAATGTAGCACAGAGGCAATCTGATTCTGCAGCTTTGCCAAACTGTCGATTCTCAAACCAAGCTCAACAGAGGTAGAAAGCAAAGAGAAGTAGAAACCGACGGGAATCACTCTACTTGCCTTCACTTCCATGGGCAGCAAATCAATAACTTCTTGCAGGATAACTGGGAGATTCTTCTTCATTGAATCATCAATTCCCTCATTTTCCTTACCAAAATTATGCAAAAACGTGCACTTGTTTTTCGAAAGCACCCATTTGTCTGCATAGAAAATTATGATGGGGCTCACATATTTTTCCTTCATACCCTGCCGTCTAAGGGATCCTATTACCCTCTTGAAGAATTCAAGGGGCAGAGCAATAAGATCTTTAATCCACAAATCTTGGCTAATGATGTTGTTCACCATTTGATCGCCCCACGGCCTACAAGCCAAAGTCTCCAATGTAACAACTGGTTGATCCCTTCTCCTCTCTGGATCAAGAATTTCCATGCAAGCCATGAAAGCAAGAGTCTCAATGCACCGGCTCACAATCAGAAGATCTTCAGCCCATGGGAGTAAAGTTTGGCATTTCTGAAGCACAATTAAAGTATCGTTCCAACTCTGCAAGACAACTTGGTTGAGATAGATGTCAAATCGTTCACAGAGGTTTCCAGTGCCATAATCTTCTCTCATAAGGAGAAATTCTGCCGCACATCTTAGAGCTGCTACGTTGAAGGGATCTACTAATGTGGAGGATCCGTAGATGAAGAGTGCAATCATCTCGAAGGTTTCTGCTCCACCTGGAAAATTGGGGGGCAGCTCTACCTCGTTGGATTCTTTCAATTTTTCCCTGAAATAGCCGCTCTTACAAGTCAATGGATTCTGCAATTCCATACACCAAGTGTTGAGTTAAGTCAGATAAGTGGCCTGAATTCAATTCTATCATCACATCTTTATGTAACTGCAGTATCCTCTGTGATAATTGACAAATGACCATATCTTGGTGTAGTCAGTAATTTTACGGGCCCAATATGCAAATTTAAGTTGGAGATCAAATTAACTCATCTTTCCTGCACACGAGAATCATTAACAAGGGATTTGTAGAGCTAAAATTCAATGTAGTCCTGTATCCTCTTTACCTTGTGTAGATTGAAGGTTCTATCAGCAATCCGAACACAAATGCAGACAGGAAAGCCAGTTTCTTGGCTCCTGAGATACAAATCAGATAAGAAAATCAGATGCCACAGGATAAATTAAATGAATGTTGAAACAGGAGAATGAAAAAGAAGTTGAAAGGCA
Source organism: Jacaranda copaia (assembly GCA_014898725.1). Taxonomy (NCBI): domain Eukaryota; kingdom Viridiplantae; phylum Streptophyta; class Magnoliopsida; order Lamiales; family Bignoniaceae; genus Jacaranda; species Jacaranda copaia. The sequence continues at coordinate 87,595 of JACGDI010005581.1, forward strand.
TCAGGCGATGAAAAATCCAAGTCCAACCATGAAAGAATCTTGATCTTAAGAAAGACAGCAACATTCGGAGATGACAATGTACTTGAAAACAGAGAACAATCTAGAGGACTCGTCACCTCCATCTTATTTTCTTAACATATATATCTGGACACTTGCAGCGCTCTGCAGCTGAATGAATTCTTGTAACTTAAAATAGGAACATGCGTTTGTTGGAACTTATATTATCTTATATGGGGATGAATGTTTGAAACCAATAATATCAAAGAATGGAAAGGGTGGAATGCTAAATAAAATTAGAGGAAGGGGTTCTAGAATTCTGGAAATATGTATTGAAAAACTGAGAAATGTTTGTGGGTTTATGTGCTTGTCGCGGAGATTGATGAATTTTTGTCAAAGTCGTAGGCACACGAGTGGAACTCAAAAACCCAGTTTTAAGGCATCAAAAGCGCTAGCTAGCTGTCTGTTGACTATTGGGAATTGTTGAAATCTAGCCTCATTTTGTAATGGCCCAAGTACTAAAATTGTATTCATCCATGTATAACTAGACATAATATTATTTTTTTCCTTTTAATTGTACAAGAATGGATGGACGGGGGGCACGCATAGATTGCTGAAAAGAATACATTGGAAAAGCGAAAAGGTGGCCGGTTATAAAGAAAGAAGAGGCAGATGAAGTGCGGAACAAGTTATGAAATGGAATTAGTGTAGTTTATAGCTAGACGAAGCTTCGCCCAAGACGGCACGCACACACGCAAGCCTGGCTTAATTTCTCAAAAACTGCAAATAAATTCTTAGCTTGCACCAAAGACTATGATGACTTTTACCAACCATCATTTTCTCACCGATCCCCAACATCTTCATCAGATTTGAAATATTACAGGGATTAAAACTTAACAGTAACACCAATACAGTGATTTTGAAGCACAAAATTGGGGCAGTTGGAAATGAAGAACTGATCTCTTCGATCATTTTTGTATGTAAATTGTGTTCTCACTAATGAAAGCATCCAAACGAGTAGAAAAGATGAATAAATCAATTCTAAAATCATGAAAGCAATTTGAGGAAAATGGTGGTAGCTAGCTAGCTAGCTTGATCCATGAAAAATTGTTGCCCTCTGCATTGGCAATTGGCCATGTAAAATATAAAATACGGTGCTGATGGATCAACCTCCACCTGAACGGCCAACGGGGAGAGAGGCTCCCAATCCCCGTCCGGCAATCCCAGTCTTGATCAATGATCATCAACCGCACCATCTGCATCTGCACCTGCACAATGGGAATTGGGATGCATGCACCATATATATCCATATTTGCACCAACCATCTAATTTTTAGAATATTACCCCTCAAATATTGAAATACCCGAATATTAGCAACTAGCTACCATATCAAAGTATCAAACTATATAGATAGTTTTTTGTTGGAAGCTTAACCCAGCGTACCTATTGCATTTAAACAATATTGACTTGTTCACTAATTCAGATTATATGCATGATAATCAAGACATCAACTCGCGAATATTATATTAAGCAATTTTCTGAAATTCTAATTCTATAAACTGCTCAGAGTGCACGTCGTAATGACATTTTGACTGTTTTTATCCAAGAAAAAGAAAAAGAAAAAAAGAATGAAATTTATTTATTTAGTTATTTTTTTAAAATAGGAATAGGAAAAAGCTCTCGATTCTTCGACTATTTTGTTGCTTTATTTCAAGAAGCTCTGAGACAACTCGGGAAGGATTGAGCATTTGCAGCCTGCTTCAAAACCACACATCAGTTGGGTTGGTTAAAGGGTATAATGATCTAACCGCCTAACTCCTTTTTTTTCATTCCTACTAAAATTGTAGGAAATACAAAAATAAATTCATCTAGCTGGGAACGTCTACACTCCACAGCCCGACGCAATTTTCCAAATGTCTTCCTACAAGAAATTCGAGATCCGGAAGAGGGATCCTGACCCGAAATCCGCCGCTTTGTTAGTGATCGACATGCAGAATTATTTCGACTCCGTGGCCCGCCCCATTTTGCCGGCCCTCAACGCCACAATCAACCTCTGCCGACGCTCTTCCGTGCCGGTTTTCTTCACCCGCCACTGCCACAAGTCCCCCGCCGATTACTCCATGCTATACGAGTGGTGGAACGGCGACCTCATCATCGATGGCACCCCCGAATCGCAACTCATCCCTGATTTGCACAGGACAGATTCTGACCCGGTTATCCTAAAGAACACTTACAGTGCCTTCAGGGGTATTCCTTCCTATCACTACTCATCAACTTCGAATTTTTGATAATCACAACAAAAGAAAACTCATTCTTTGACACATGTTTACTCCAACTTGTTTTGAATATCATATCCTTCAATTTGGAGATTCTAATTAAAGAATTAGATTTAATTCATTCTGTTCCTATTATCCATTGGGGGCAGGGTATTTTTATACGAATGGATTTGAAACTTGTTAAGGTGACTTGAAAAGGTAGCATCTTTAAACACGAGGGTTGGTTCTGTACTGCACAATTTGGAGTAGTCTAGCCAGAGTAGGTATTAAGATCTTTAATCTAGCTAGTAGTTACTGTTTTCTTCAAATCGTAGGTAAGATTTTGGGGGGAATCAAAGCCAACAAATACACTAGAAGAACTCTCTTGATTTCATGTTCCCCAACAGTTCTGAGACAAGTAAAGAGGGATGAGAAATGTGTGAGAGATTATTTATGGTTTAATTTCTATTTGGTGCTTTAGAATAACTAGAGAACATTTTCTCCGTCGCTAATATAACAAAATTGCTCATTCTATCTAATTGATTGAACTGTTCAGAGCATTGTAGATCTCCCTTTACTTTTCCAGTTTTCCCATTTGGCAACCGTTGTATCAAATTTATCCTTTATACATAGCAACAGCATTTATAACCATATGATAATTGATACAGTTGTTGGCTTCTATTTTTTGCAATTTGAATCATTTTGTTATGTTATAACTGATCTCGCTCAATTATAATAGATATGAATATATAATTATTAATGGTTAATTATGTTCAGGTACGGGTTTAGAGGAGAGGCTGAAGGAGATGGGAGTGAAGGAGGTTATAGTGAGTGGGGTGATGACCAACTTGTGCTGTGAGACCACGGCTAGAGAGGCTTTTGTTAGAGGGTTCAGAGTATTCTTCTCAACGGATGCAACAGCAACCTCCTCACTGGAGTTGCACGAGGCTACTTTGAAGAACATGGCCTATGGTTTCGCGTATTTGGTTGATTGCAACAGCCTTCAACAGGCATTAATATCTTCCAAATCTTAGACCCAGGTTTTACTAGCAGTACCAGTTGGTCAATTTCATGTGTAGACTTAATAATTTGGCCAAGTTATAGGTATGATGCATAATAATGCTCTTTGCTAGTTTGCTAGAATGGTATAGTATGTAATTAAAATGGAAGACTTTAACATTCTGCTCTCCTGCTCTTGTAGACACAGAATTGATTTCTTTTCTTTTTCTTTCTTTTCTTTTTTTTAATGAAAATGGCCTTGCCATGCCCATTTGTGATATTAGCAATAAATTTGAACAGGTCCGAGGAAGAAACAAACTCTTGGCTGCTTGTACGGCAGCATTGATTGATATTTCTAATAGCCTGCTATAAGTATGCCTTGGAATTGCATTCTTACATCGAAGTTGTGAGTTGCGGCATTCCTAAGTCCAAACTTACTACCATGTTGACTTCTAAATTGAAGTTCACATATTTTACGGTGGTAAATATATATTTCCAGGGAGCTAAACCAAATTATAACTTTCTATTTGATTGTGTGTCTTTTAATCTCGCAATTCTAATTCCTTTAGGGCTTGTTTGTTTCGGCATATAGAATTAGGAGGGATTAATATGCTAGTGATACATAAGTTAGAAATAGTATCTAAAATCATATAATCTATTGTTTGCTTGGATTTTAGAAATTAGTGATATCTCATACTTAATACTATCCAATGTTTGATTGGTAAGATTACTCAATGTGATTATACTTTGTAATGTTCAAAATGTCTTAACTTTTAAGAAAGTGTTGAAATTAGGGTCTTCATATAAAGGACAAAAATGACTTTTTTATTCCCTATCATATCAAATTTAAAAAGATGGATAATGAATCAAGCCATCTTGACGTGATTCATAAACTAGCTTGGCTTATGATACCATATTGGGCTGCAAATGTAGTAGGGGCTATAAAAATGTAAAACAAACAAAAGATAAAGTTTGAAAATAAATATATCAAGCTTTATCCAATAAAACAAACAAGTCATTACTGTCCTACTGATCACTTACATAATCTATGATTTTATTTTCTACTGTCGGTCAATCTATTAATGAGAATAAACTATATGATGTATTATAAATTGTTCAAAACACACCTGTATGTATAGGAATGTATAATTAAGACTAATGATTAATGGTGGAGGACAAAAAATCAATACATATATGGTGCTAATAATTAATATATATATATATATATACTTGGTAAAGATATGGCATATATCCCATAATTTTGTAGCAATATTTGCATAACATACATATTTAAAAAAAATAGTGCACAACAGGGGAATTGAGAGATCCATAATAACAATTCCTCAGTTTAATCAAATTGCATGGCCACAATATATGTCAAATCGATATTATATAGCTTTAGTTCTCAGCCTTTTTCAATTCACATGTCCAAACAATTAATCCCGATCGAGAAAAGACTACGTTTTAACAAATCATGATTTAAATATTCAAGTTAGGTTCTCAACCAAATTTAAGAGTTTCCTTTCCTTTGCGTTGATATTGATGATTTAATTAACAAAATAGGTCAGATTCCATTTCCATTTCCACGTAACAAAAAAAATGGACTAGATTCTTCATCTCAACAATATTATATTAAATTATTTAGGTGCTAATTCTATACTTAATTAGGGAAGGCAACTTTCCGCTAAATGGAAATCAGCACTAAATTAAGCCGTACATATGAATTGCAAGAAAAAGATCGAATATATGTACTTCCTTAATTAATTTTCTTGATAATTAATTAGGTAGGTTTTGATTTTGCTGCATGCAGCCCGTCGGAGTATGTATATATTCATGGTGTTTCTTGTTTCACTTTTCAGTATAAACACTACTAAACAATATTGGATACCGCCAATCATCTTTAGTTTAGATCAAGACTAGCTAATATATATATATATATAGGTATATATAGAACAAATATTTATTGGTATAAATGAATTCATATTATTTGGTTATCTCTTCAGGTATTTATCTTCTCATGTTTTTGTCCATTCGGAAGACGGATGTCCATGGACAAACTAACAATTTCATTGTCAATGATTTTGGTGCCATTGCAGATGGGAAAACAGATAGCAGCCAGGTAAGTGCGTACGTACTTCAACTAATCTCTTGATTCCATCTTAATTTCAACTGAAAATCAATTTGATGTACGTACGCGCGTGTTATTATTGATCTTGAGAATATTGCAAAGTTGTTGGTGTTGGCCGGTACCATTAACTAATGCTAGCTAGCTGATGGAGTAGCGATGCACGCATGCATGCAGGCTTTTTTGAATGCATGGAAGAAAGCTTGTGAAACTATGGAAGGCATAGTTTCAGTCCCACGAGGGACTTTCTTTGTGAGTGGTGCACAATTTGAAGGGCCATGCGGTGGCCAAACCACGTTTCACATCGATGGAACGCTGGTTGCTTCCGATGATCCCACACTTGATGATCAAGACTACTGGATCTCATTCTCAAAGGTGGATGGATTGACAATTTCTGGAACTGGTGTCTTTGATGGCAATGGAGCCTCCTCCTGGTCCCGTTGCAACGGTGTGGCTCGGTACTGCAATGACCTGCCTCCCACTGTACGTGAGTAGATTAATTAGTTAGTTTAGCTTTTTAGTACTCGAGGTGATCACTTTTGATCATTAATTAATTTTATTACTAGCTAATTACTTAATTAATTCTCAGTTTGCATTAACAATTACTTATTTTCATTTGGAAATATTGTACTTAATTATATACAGACGATAAAGACAAATAATGTGACAAATGCCTTCATTCAAGACATAAACTTGGTCAACAGCAAGATGTTCCATCTCCAAATCCACGAATCTGAGAATGTGAAAGTCCACAACGTGCACATATTGGCCCCCAAAGACAGCCCCAACACCGACGGGATCCACGTTGGAAACTCCAACAACATTAAGATCATAGATTCCCACATAGCCACAGGAGACGACTGCGTGTCTATGGGACCAGGATGCACAAATGTTAACATTTCAGGGGTTTCTTGTGGGCCGGGCCATGGAATCAGCATTGGAAGCTTGGGAAAATACCCGGAAGAGAAGGATGTCAGCGGAATTACTGTGAGGAATTGCAATTTTAACAATGCAGACAATGGTTTGAGGATCAAAACATGGGCGCCCAGCTCTTCAGCAAGCGTTGTTTCTGACATCACATTTACAGACATTAGCATTAACTTAGTACGCAATCCAATCATTATAGATCAACACTATTGCCCCAACGGGTCGTGCAGCCATCAGGGAGAGTCGAGCGTTGCGATTAAAGGGGTGAAGTTCATAAATGTAAGAGGAAATTCATCATCACAGACAGCAGTACAGGTTATGTGTAGCAAAAGTAAGCCATGCCAAGACATAGAGTTCTTTGGGCTTAACCTAAAATTCAATGGCCAGCCCACAACCGCTATCTGCTCCAATGCAGATGATAAATTTCAAGGACGAGCTGATCAAGTTCCTTCACATTGCTCCTCATGACCATATGTATATCCATCTCTAATTCCATGAAAATTAAAAGACAGCAAGCTAGATAGATGCTACCTGCAGTTCCTAATTCCATTATTAACAGTGCACTGATTTGAGCAGTTTGATACTAATTATTATCTAGTTGTTTACAGAAAGTTGCGTTGTTGGATCAATTGGTTCAATAAATTAAAATTACGAGGTAAAAGTATCTTTTAATTCTTGGCATGAGAATGAAATCTAAGCCATGCATGAAATTATACAATTCTTGGTGATCACACACAAGAACTCACTTTGAATTTTTTTATCTCATTTTATATTTCATTTTCTATTCCAACTTAATAAATATAT
>JACGDI010005581.1:128148-146409 GCA_014898725.1 Jacaranda copaia
AATGCAGCCTTGATAAATAAAAGTAGCTAGCTAGTACAACTAAGGATTTAATCCACAACAACAAATCAATTGAATGTGTTTGTACTTTGTAGGTATAGTTTGTTGTTATATGTATTCATAACCCATAATCAGTTATCCTTATTGATAGAATCTACATTTATATTTGCATTTGTCTTCCATATATTTACGTTGTAGATAGGATATCAATCTTCTCCATACGTACTGCACAAAATCAAATATATATACACAAATACAAAATTTCACTATATATATTCGTTTGATTCAACTCATGCTGACATTTCAAATACTTAACATGTTATTTTGAGCTTCTTCTTCAGTCATTCTAGTGGATTTTAATTAAATGTGCTTAATATATATATATATATATATATATATTAATTTAAAATTATTCTCTCAAATGTGATGTGTGTGTATAGCATTGTTGATCAACTATAATATTTCATTAATTTCGCTCCTGATGAAATTGCAAATAATTTATGAAATGAAATGAAGTCATAATATGATAAATAATACCATATATATAAAGCCAACACAGGAAGGAGGTGTTAAAAATATATATTTATATATATGTGTGTGTGTGTGTGTGTGTGTGTGTGTGTGTAGGGGGCCCCAACTACTTCCTTTTGAACGAGTATTTTTCTAAATCTTATGGTAAAATTTGTCGTAAAATTTTTCAAACCATGAAAACGATGCTCAACATTTTATGTGTTTTACATTTAACAAGACTAAAAATGCGGACATGTAATTTTTTGGACAAACTTATCTGTTTAGCTCAACAAATGAAAAACCATGTAATTTTTGGGACAGAAAACAAAGTGTCTTGATGCGTGTGTTAATTTATTGCTTCCTCCATCACAATTTATAAGGCCCATAATTACTAATAAATTCTACATGAGAGATCGAAGAAAACTAAAATTAGAATTAAGGATTTTTTTTTTATTAGGTTATCCTTAAAAAGTTGTGATGGCCCAGTAATTTCTTCTAGTAGCTATAGCTAGGGCCATTGAATTAATTATAGAAAAAAAAAAATGATTGTATGTTGGCATGAATGTAATAAATATGACAAAATTGTTGCATGCGTGATCCAAACACAGCGTAAGATCAGTCGGATTCGAGAGAGAAAAGAAGACATTGATGAAATGAGTTTTTGGATTGAGAAAAACTTTCAAGGATTCTTCGAAAAGTTTTTTTTTTTTAATTAAGGATGTTACGTAGTTTCATCATTTTTCGTGACTTTAATGTATACGTCTTTCTTATTCTAGCTAGCAAATCTATTAGACATTAAAAATATTTGAAACTGGGAATTTATTAATTACTTTTCACTCGATATATTGTTAGAATATCTTATTTTACTAATTAATGGAGCAAAGTAGAAGTACTACGTAGAGCAAGGGAGAATCAACTTAGAACCCACAAATCTATGGCTTGGTCTAATTAATTTTCATTTCTTAGGATCCAATATTTATTTGATAAACGTAGTTAAGGTGTACTTCACGTGGCCTTTGCCCCGTTGCAACATAATGTCTCTTCTAATTTACTAAGAATTATTGATTAAGCCTTATTCTAATAGATAGTTAATTGTCGGAATTAATGTTTATTCACCTAATTAGTCTTAATATATAGGATTTTCTTATTAAAAAAAATTACACATCCTGTGCATACAACTAGAACCCATTCGATTTTGAATTCAATGCATCACACATATAAATATGAACACACTGCTACTCGACAAATTAACACATCACACATAAATATGAAAACACGGCTAGTCGACAAATTAACATGACTTTGCCTAATATATGAATACGCTACTACAAAGTTAGTATGCGTTGCACTAATTTGATAATATTTTATAGTGTAGTAGTACGAAAAAGTAATATGTTGATAATCGTAAAAAATGCTTGATATGGAATAATTCGGTAGGCCCAACAGGCCGAAATTCAGAAGAGACAGCCTATAAAGCCCAAAGGCACATCAATCTGATCGACCTGTATCGACCCCATCTGGTAAGCCCCGCGGTCGACCCGTATCGACCTGAGGGCCACTTCTAAATTTTTAGCATCCAAATTCGGTCGACATGAATCGACCTTCGGGTGCAAGTTGGACAAGTTGAACCACTCGGCATTGATGACACGTGGCAGCTGATGTGACTGCTGCCAACAACTCCAACAACCCTACTAACAACTCTGGCAAGGACATGCTCTTACGGGCATGGTTATCTAGGAAAATAGGAGATTGTGCCACCTGGCACAATATAGGGATCTGAGCGAAGAATGACTCCCAAACCCCCTGTCATGGAAAAAGCCAAGTACACCTGGTAAGGGTACTTGGGTAAAATCACGCCACAGCAGGTTATAAATACTATAAACACCACCACGCTCAAGGTAATGTCATTTACATTATTCACTACATATTCTCTCTATATTCTCTGATCTACCAGAAACTAACTTGAGCGTCGGAGTGCCATAGCCGAGAGCCTCTCAGCTAGTTGACGTGTGTTCGTAATTGCAGATCTCAAGCCCAAAACACTTGAATCAACCAGAGTATCTGACTCTCTAGCTCTCTGCAACATCAATGCTATTATAATATAATATTTAATTACGTTTAATTATCAAATGACAAATAAAATAATAATAAAAATACTATATAGTATATAAATATATATTAACCAATGTACTACTAATTTTTTTTTGTTAAAAAAATGTTATAAATTGTCACTATAATATTTTTCATCAAATCATAACTTTTAGTGCCTCTAATTAATAACTAATTTATTATAGTGATAGTTGAATTATAATTATATTATATATATGCAAACAATATTAAATGTTGCCTTAACAGAAATACTGAAATATTTTTCGAGAAAACATTTAGCCGATGATAATGCCAGAACAAATCTCCTCTTTCATAGCAAATCATTATAATAATTGACACTTTTAACCATGCCTGCTAACAAATCTCCATTATGACTGAACAATTTTCACTAAAATATAATATTAATGCAAAAATATAAACAACAATATGAATATTATCATTAATTTATATTAAGTGATAATGACTTTTATAATATCACCAACGCTACTTTTTAAGCAACAATCATTTTTATTTTGTCACAAGTAATTTAATAGGAACTAGGAATATTTTTATAATTTGTCACTATTAATAATTAATGGTATACATATAGTGACAACCTAATAACAATAAAAAAGTATCACTATGGTCTATAACAAAAATTTTATTGTCATTATATATAAGCTATTATTATAAATATTTATGTCACTAATTGTAATTAATAGTGACAAATTAAATATATTCTTTTCATTATTTATAAGGTTGTTAAAATCATTCTCATGACGAAATAAAATTTTGTCACTTAATATATAATTAGTGATGATTTTTATTTATTTTTTTATCACTAATTTTTCTCTTTTCTTGTTGTGCTATAACCCTTTACTTTTTTCAAACGTGCCTAAACAATTTATAGTTTAATTTTTCACCCAAATATATTTTAGGTGTATCATACGTACCTTCTGATCGATCTCTTAAATTGTTCAGTTAATTGTCTAAAGTATTTCAAAATATTATTCTTTATTATTAAATTTTCATTTGGTAGGGCTGGAATCACAACAACGTTATATGTGTTTATCCTATGAGTAAATTAAAATATAATCTATAGGTTATGTTTATGGGATAATTAGAAGTTACTTTTGTTGCCACTCTCCCCTTTAATTAAAGTACAAGTCCTGATCCATAATTGCCAAAAGTCCTGCGAGCGTGCAAATGTACTTATTCACAACCCAACAACACTATTACACATTATAATGACTCGTTTGCTTATCATAATTGAATTAGATATAATTAATAAGTATAGAATTTATTATCTAAAAAATGTGTCAATATTATATTTGTTTGTTTGAATTATTAGTTTGAATATCCTAATTTTAATATAATTAGTTGTTTGGATGTTTAAAATATAATTATAATCTATGATAAGTGTGAAATATCAATTTTATCCGAAATTTTATTATAATAATTGAATTATTTTCATTCAAAAGATTTAAATATATGTAGTATTGTAGTGAGTAAGTCTTTATTTTTAAATTTTTTTGTCAAATAGTTTATAATTTACCATTACCTAAAAAGAGTTTATTTTTATTTTGAAAAAGTAATTAACCTTTGAATTTTATAAAATCATACATGTATTTCGCAAATTAAACTATTTGATACTTGATATATTTATGGATATTAGTTTGTAATTTTATTAAAAATAAATCCATATTAAGGGTAAATTTATATTTAAAAAATATTATTCATTTTTCAATTTATAGAAAAAGTTTAGTTATAAATCTTATTATCATGGAAAAATAATTTTTATATAAAAACTTTATATTTTTTAGATAATTATTGTATAAAAGAATTTTACAAAAATAAATTTGATTGCACAAATAATTTAGTATTTTTTTTAAAAATGTAGTTATCTAAATTAAGTCTTACTGTTACACACATATTTGTTAATTAAGTCTATATTTAGTTTATATATAAGGATAATTTCATCATTTGATATATTAATCTCAATATTTTTAATTTAAAGATTATTAATCACATCAAGAGGTTGGGATACATAATCCCAATACTTTAGATAGGGGTGACAAATGGGGGGGTTGAGTTGGATTCAAATGGGTATATATTTAAGGGTTCAAAATGGATTGGGTTGGGTAAGGTTGGGTTAAATTTGGGGGGGTTCAATAAAAAAAAAATCATAATTTTTTAGCTTAGTATATTAATATATTATTTTGTTAAATTATAATTTTTTTATCTTTATTTTATATATATTAAATAATTATTATTAACAAAAAGAAGATAATGAATAAAGTGAAAATTTTAGTGATTTAAAACTCTTTAGTTGCAATTACAAAATGCAAACGCAATATTCATTTGGCATAATTTATATATTAAAACTTTAGAATAAACAAAAAAGAATTCTTAATACTTATTAATTATTTAGTAATTCTCAGTTAGTCTGTTATATTCTAACTCTCTTTTTAGTTGAAATTCTACTCTATTATAATCTAACTATCATTTCAATAAAATTTCATAAATGAAAGAAAGGAAATTTTAAATACAAATTTTGAAAATTTCATAATAAACCTCCACCTCTATTTCCTTAAGATGGTCTTTTTTTAAAAAAAAAGATAAAAATTGTGACATCACTAATATCTGTATATATACTATAAATTGTGATATGTGATTGAAATAATTCTAATTCAAATTATATATAAAAATTATAATTACTTGCAAAAATTCTTACTGATAATTTAACAATTAATTAAGAATATAATAATAAAAGAGCATGTTAATTTTAGATGAATTTTTTTTAATCAAATTTTGGTTGAAATTGGCTTAGACTATTTACAAACTATTTTCGACTCATTTTCAACCTATTTGAACTTATAATTTAATTGAACCCACTTGATCCCAACCCACATTAAAACTATTAGAATTCAACCCAAATCCACTCACATTATTTTAAACTTAGCCCAATCCAAAATTAAGTGGATTGAACTAAACCCATAGTTTTGAACCCAATCTGCCACCCCTACTTCAGAATAAAATATAAGACTTTTTATTAATTATGCATTTTAATTATTACAACCAAATAATTAATTTAATTTAATTATACTTCTACCCTACACAATGTCAGCAAACAAATGAGTCTATACTATAAGTATAAATTTTGTGGCCAATAAAGAAACCGTTGGGAGAGATATTGAAGCAGCAATTCAGATTTTTTAGTGCCATGTGGCAAAATAAGGACCTGAATGTGATGGGAAAAAATCTAGAGGGGAATCCATATCCCAAACATCAACCAATCAGCTGGTGCTGAGGTGTGGATATTGTAATCCACAAAATCATCTAATTTACATATATAACCTTGCATCATCGATCAGTCCCAACACCAATAGCTCTAGACTCTAGTTCTAAACAACACAAGTACACATATATTATTTACCAATCAATTTCTCCAGCTCGATCGATCAGCTAAAAAATTATTTAGCAGTACATATGGCAACGCCAGCGGTCCAATTACAATCTGCATTTGCAGCTGGGAAGGCAGCTTTGAAGCCACAGAATGAGCTCATCAGAAAAGTTGGCAACATCGGCGGATCATCCGGAGGCCGCTTCACCATGAGGCGTACCGTCAGGAGTGCTCCACAGAGCATTTGGTAATTTCAATATATATATATATATATTTATGTATGTATGTATGAAGAATATACCACATGTTTTTTACATGCATGGTTTAATTAATTAAGTTTTACATAAATATTTGGGACAGCACAAGTGATTAAGGAATAGCAACTCATATCAGGAGATGAAACTTCGTACAGAGTCAATTTACTAATTAAAATTTCTCTATTAATGATGAAATATATAGGTATGGGCCAGACAGACCCAAATACTTGGGCCCATTCTCAGAGCAAACCCCATCATACCTAACCGGTGAATTCCCGGGTGACTACGGATGGGACACTGCTGGACTGTCAGCTGATCCCGAGACATTCGCCAAGAACCGTGAGCTGGAGGTGATCCATTGCCGTTGGGCCATGCTGGGTGCATTAGGCTGTGTCTTCCCCGAAATCCTTGCCAGGAATGGTGTTAAATTCGGTGAGGCCGTGTGGTTCAAGGCTGGAGCACAAATCTTCTCAGAGGGTGGCCTCGACTATCTTGGCAACCCAAACCTCATCCATGCCCAAAGCATCTTGGCTATTTGGGCCTGCCAAGTTGTGCTCATGGGCTTTGTTGAGGGATACAGAGTTGGAGGAGGCCCGCTTGGAGAGGGGCTCGACAAAATCTACCCAGGTGGCGCCTTTGATCCCTTGGGCCTGGCCGACGATCCCGATGCCTTTGCTGAGTTGAAGGTTAAGGAAATCAAGAATGGGAGATTGGCCATGTTTTCAATGTTTGGATTCTTTGTGCAGGCCATTGTTACTGGAAAGGGACCAATTGAGAACCTATTCGACCATCTTGCTGATCCAGTGGCCAACAATGCATGGGCATATGCCACAAACTTTGTGCCTGGAAAATGATGATCTGATCATAACAACAACAATATATATTTATATATCATATGTATCTGCATTATTGTTTGTCTGTCACTGTACTGTCTCGCTTATCATGTGTATCCCTTAATGAGAGAATGTTGCAGCTCTAAATTGTATGCAGTGATAGTAGATTTGTCGTGACTATATATCACTGTACTGTCACTGTATTAATTTTCCTTACATTACCTGCAACTTGAGTATGTGACTACATATCACAATTTTGTTTGATCAACTGCCATTCGCTACTAATAATAACTAATTTGAGAAAAATAAAAACCACGGACATTCTTCGATAACATAATTACTTAGAGCTATATTTATTGGTTATTATTACTTAACTGAAATTTGAAGCCTCACTCAAGATTAAACTCCGTAGTGGTGTGATTTTCATCCACTCCTTTTTCATCTTTGGCTAACCAATAGCATTTACGCCTCCAGCTCATACATGAGACACCTCTAATGATTTAAGCAGGGAAGAACATTCTTTCCTTTGTCGACTATTCATTATTTTCAGACATTAGAAGGCATAGAAAAAAGCATTGTCGCTCTCAATAAAAGATTCTTGGCATCTGAATCACCGAATGTTACTAATCTAATGCGCTCAGATAAATCAATGTTCCATTAATTGATTTCTTCAAGACGCAAGAGCTTGATTATTTAAGACATTAGTGTAATTAGCCACTCACCAACCCAAAATGTTCCATTTGCAGGGGTAAATGGAATTATGCTGTTGACAGTTGTAATTTAATTAATCTTTTGTCAATCCACAAATATTAGATCAACTTAAATTTTTTAATTTATCATGAAACTGAAAGCACCCAACCGTGCACCTGCAACTGCAAGCAAGCTCGTGTTTATGGATTTGGGCTCCCCCTTGGTCCTTTCCATAATAAATGCCTTGAACTGCTTGAACGACTCCAAAGGCTCAATTTTGAGTTGGGCTTAAGCAAACGTTGAGTAACACTAAAAATATATGATGGGTTAGGGGTAGCCCATATTCATTTAGAACCCACACCCAAAAGCCCAAACCACAACAAATGCGGGGTGCGGGGGCGAACGTTTCCAACTTTCAAATGACATAAACGCCCTTGGAAAACGAAAGATTGTCTGACACGTCCCACAAAATAGCGCGATCATCATCTCCAGAACCTTCCCAAAACCCCTACTTTTCTGCAAAAACCCTATCACCGCAAAAATTCTGCAGCTCTCTCTGCTGTCTCTCTCTCTATCTACACAATCAGCGAAAATGCACAGGCTGTCGAGGCGTTCCGTCTCCGCTGTCCTCCGCAACGCCGCTGCACGCTACCGACCACTTTCTTCCTCCTTTCCCTTCGATCATCACCCGGTAACAAACCTTTTCATAATATGTTTGTCATTCACATTCACCGGAATTTTGTGTGTGAGTTTCAGTCGTCATTCATTCTCTGTACATTTCGATATATTTCGTTTTGTGGGTTGGATTAAAATGAATTTGCGCGTTAAAGAGCATCTTAATGAAGTGCGAGCTTAGAATTCAGAGCATTCTCCACATTTCCAAAGCAGCTTATCTTTTTTGCTTATTTGGGTTGTACCAATTTGCGATGTTGAGAAATGAAACGTGAGTACTTAAAACGTCTATTAGTTTTTTTCTGGGCAAGTTAGGTTTGGTCATCTAAGTGTAAAAACACACTCTTATCTTATTCTCAGGTTACCATACAGGAACTTTTCAGCATTATGATATGTGTCTCTTTTTAGTGATCAAATGTTTTCGATGTCTTTAATCTCTGCTTTACTATATGCCTAGGATCTGTATCAAGCACCTAATTTCGGTTTCAGCACTTTGTGCTCCTGAAATAAAAAAGTTGCATGTTTCTTGTAAAGGGTACTTGAAAGTTTATGCTGTTTTATGTCCTATTTCCATGGGGTCTATATCCTCTTGAGATTTTATATGGTATTTCTGCATGGAAATATAAATTTATTACAAAATACAAAATTGACAGTGATCAACTAGTCCTTTGAGTGGCATCATCTTTTCCTTAATAATTAAGATAAGGCCTCAGTATCTACTCCAGTTTCTTTTTTTGTAACTTCTCCTCTTCTTCTGTGCTGAGTAGTTTGGAGAGAGTGATACAACAAAGAGATGGTGCTCTGTGTTAACATCTGGTAGCAGCAATAGTATTGGAGTCACCAATACATTTAACCCAAAAAAGGAGCTTGTTGTGGACCGTCGTTATGAGTCAACGGCTGCTGCATCCGACACATCAACCCCTTCTGCTGAAAAATATGAGTACCAAGCAGAGGTGAACTTGAATTTAATGATACCTTTCTTATTGAACTAAAATTCATAAGATGTTTATGTTTATGCTATTTGTGGCAGGTTAGCCGACTCTTGGACCTGATCGTGAATAGTTTATATAGCAACAAGGAGGTGTTTCTTCGGGAACTTGTCAGGCATGTCTTTCAATCATCCATTCATTATTCAGCATTTTAAATTGGTTTTTATGAGCTAGGTTTTGTGCAGCCACGATTACTGATGAGCAAGATAGTTCACATCAGAAAAAAATTCTAAGACATGTTGAGATTATGTCAGTGTCCAGGTTTGGTGGCAGCATGAGACATGCATGAATAAAATGCAATATGCTATTAGATTCAGTTCATGTTCCTCGAATGAGGATAATAGTGGTGCTTCTTTCTTAACTTTATAGTATTCTTGACCAGCATTTGCTAAAGGCTAATTAGCATTGACCAGTAGCAGAGTACCTTTGATACGTCTGTTGAAGTTGTAACATGCTCTTTTAATATAATTCTAGCCAGCAAATGTGATTTCCAATGATTTAATGTCACAAAATGAAGCAAAGACATTCTTGCTGCAAAGCACTTGAGTTGGATGGGTATCTGGTATGGTGATAATGCTTTCTAATTTTTTGTTTTCTGTTAATTTCTTTCATTGGCAGTACCATAAACAAGACAAGGACTCTTTAAAGACTAATTGCAATCCGTGGAGGGAATCCGACTAGCTGGTTTCATTTTGGGTCCTTAAAAAAGGGGATAATTTAGGATATCAAAAACTTCCATGCTCAAAGGAAAGCAAGAATAGGAATTAGGTTCACTGGAAGACAGAAAGCAAAAGAAAAGAGTGATAATCCATGACTTATTTTCTTTTGGGCCGTTTGTCATTTTGATCACTTATTTTTTTGCTAAGACCGTTCAATATTGGCTTCTATTTGTAATACAATTGCAAAGTACTTTCCTACTCTTACTTTTCTAAATATCTTATTATCATTGATGATGTCTAACTATTGGTAAAGATCTTTAATTTTGTAAGTTGCTACATAATTTTTTATATACATCATACAGGACATGAATCCCTGCTTTAAGAAAATGTTGTGTCTGCATGTGAAGCATCACCTCTGTCTTTTCCGTCAATGTTTCCCTGCATTCATAACAATTTATTAATCTTCCATAAACTGTGGTTTTCAACTACAGCAATGCAAGTGATGCCTTGGACAAGTTGCGATTCCTTAGTGTAACTGAGCCCCAGCTTTTGAAGGATGCAGTTGATCTTGATATTCGTATCCAGACTGACAAAGATAATGGAATAATTACAATTACGTAAGTCTTTTGATCTGTGAACATTGCTTTCATCTATGTGGTATCAGATGCGAATGATGTTAATGATTTTCCCCACAGAGATACTGGCATTGGCATGATGCGCCAGGAGCTTGTTGATTGTCTTGGCACTATTGCACAAAGTGGAACTGCAAAGTTCTTAAAAGCATTGAAGGTACACTCCTTTGATGATACAAATATTTTGTTATCTGTATCTCTTGACGATCATAAATATGTATCAATTCATATATCACTTTATTGTATCATTCAACAGGATAGCAAGGATGCTGGTGCTGACAGCAATTTAATTGGTCAGTTTGGTGTGGGATTCTATTCAGCCTTCCTTGTTTCTGAGAGGGTATGTACTGTATAAGTTAAAACTAATTTCCTCCTCTGAAGCTGAAGGTTGTGCCTCATCCAGAGTTTTTTTGGTTTTTTCTGTTGACACGTTAGGCTTATTGTCATTTTTCAATGAAAGGTTGAGGTCTCAACAAAGAGCCCTAAATCTGATAAACAATATGTATGGGAAGGAGAAGCCAACTCTAGTTCCTATACCATCCGAGAAGAGACTGATCCGGCTAAGCTCATTCCCAGGGGAACCCGTCTCACCCTATATCTTAAGGTTGGTCCACACACTTCTGATAGAATGCATTTCTGCATATTCTTTGCTGAATCTTTGAGCTTTTTTAACATTTCTTGTGTGTGTGATCAGCATGATGACAAAGGATTTGCACATCCTGAAAAAATCCAGAAGCTTGTGAAAAATTATTCGCAATTTGTTTCCTTTCCGATCTACACATGGCAAGAGAAGGGATACACTAAAGAGGTAGGCCTCTCTTTTTGATGTTGGTTTGACCTAGCACTTTCTACTTTGTTCCACTGCTCCTCTCAAATGAAAAAGATAAAAAGTGTCCCCTGAAAATATATGAAAATAGATCGAATGCATCGCTTATTGTACATCTTGCACAAAGTAATAGATCCTTGTGCAAACAGGATAAAGATTGCTCCTTACATTAGGACACCGTGCTACCAGCTTGCTTTGTAGAACATATGTGCTTGTCATGTATGAAGCTATGCGCTTTTCTTGCTAAGTACTTTCTAAGTTGGCGCTTTTGCAGGTAGAGGTTGATGAGGATCCTGCTGAAGCCAGCAAGGATGAACAAGATGGCAAAACTGAGGTATTGGCTACCAATTTATTTATTGTATAATCATGGTGTAAAACCATGTGCTTTTCAATTCATTTAGTGAAATTTTTTTTTATGCTTATAACAGAAAAAGAAGAAAACTAAGACTGTAGTTGAACGATATTGGGATTGGGAGCTGACTAATGAGACCCAGCCGATATGGGTGAGCCTACAAAATGCTACTCTTGACTTTTCTTTGTTAGAGCATCTCTTTCAGAATTTAATAGTTCCCATTTTTGATGCAGCTCCGCAACCCTAAGGAAGTCACTACGGAGGATTACAATGAGTTCTACAAGAAAACGTTTAATGAATACTTGGAACCTCTTGCTGCTTCACATTTCACAACTGAGGTTATATTCATTCCTATTACCATGAAGCCTTATGTTTTTTTCATTTGTTTGTTTGTTTCATGCCCTTCTGTTCGATATCTGTTCTACGAGCTGCATATTTTTCTGGATATTACTTAACACTAATATTCCTTGGAGTTATGTAATAAATAACCTTTCTGAAAAAAAAATAGCTAGAGAGTTAAATGGGTCCCAATATGTTATGTTAATTTTCTTTTTCTGGCTGGTTGATTAACTGAACCATTCTATTTGGTTGTTGCAGGGTGAAGTGGAGTTTAGGTCTATTCTGTATGTGCCTTCTATAGCACCAACGGGGAAGGATGACATAGTCAACCCCAAGACAAAGAATATAAGGCTGTATGTCAAGCGTGTATTCATTTCTGATGACTTTGATGGTGAATTGGTGAGAAAATAATAAGAATCTGTTAGCTAAAATTGTCTTTTTAAAAATAATGGTAACAAACATACATTTCTTTCTTCTTTCTGTGATAGTTCCCGCGATACTTGAGCTTCATTAAAGGCGTTGTAGACTCAAATGATCTTCCATTGAATGTCTCACGTGAAATCCTTCAAGAAAGTCGTATTGTAAGTATACAAAATATAATTGCTCTGCCTGTTGTGATGTAAATGTTGCTCTCACTTTACGTTACATACTAATTCAAAAATTATTTATGCTTGCTGTTGGTTAGGTACGGATTATGAGGAAACGTTTGGTGCGCAAGGCCTTTGACATGATTCTAGGCATAACAATGAGTGAGGATAAAGATGTATACTTCTTCCTTCTTGAACCCTTTGCATTTCTGGGGAAGAATTTGTAATGATCCTATATATGATTGTGCTTCTGTTCCCTTTCAGATATGATATTACGATGCCGCATCTAGAAAAACGTAGCATGTCTTGCATGCCTAATGAGTTGACAATTCTCTAATTACTTTTTCTATCTTTGTGTCACATGTTTTTAAATAGGACTATGTGAAGTTCTGGGAGAATTTTGGCAAACATATAAAGTTAGGCTGCATTGAAGATCGTGAGAACCACAAACGCATTGCTCCATTGCTACGATTTTTCTCATCTCAAAGCGAGGAGGATATGATCAGCTTGGATGAATATGTCGAAAACATGAAACCTGAGCAGAAAGATATTTATTACATCGCTACAGACAGTGTAGCTAGTGCAAGGAATACACCCTTCTTGGAGAAACTTGTTGAAAAGGACATTGAGGTATTTTCTGTCTTCTAACTTGAGTTTGTTTGCTGTTAATCAGTTGTTACTTGCTTGATGACCATAATTTATTTTTTCAATGTAGGTTCTATTCTTAGTGGATCCTATAGACGAGGTTGCCATCCAAAATTTGAAATCATACAAGGACAAGAACTTTGTTGACATCAGCAAAGAAGATTTAGATCTGGGTTAGTTTATGAAAACCTTCTCGTGTACCATTGTACTCTCCCTTTTTCCTGGTTAATACTCTTCCAGTAACTTCTGCTTTTATATTCTCAGCAGTTTGAAGTTAGAAATGGCATAGCTATGCTTTTCTGTGTCATATGCTATTTATCTATGCTTGAACTGGGGACTTGAATTGCTTTCTGTTGCCCTTGTGTTTCTGTCTTACATTGGGACTTGTTGAAGATCTATTTATTTTGGTTCACGTGTACTTTCTAGATGTCCCCATTGAATTTCTTTTCTATGATGTTTGGTTTATTCTGGGGTTCCTTATGTAGTATCAATGATTGTTGTAGGTGACAAGAATGAGGAGAAGGAAAAAGAGATAAAGCAAGAGTTTGGTCAGACATGTGACTGGATTAAAAAACGCTTAGGTGACAGAGTTGCCAGTGTCCAAGTTTCAAATCGTCTTAGCACATCACCTTGTGTTCTTGCATCTGGGAAGTTTGGTTGGTCTGCCAATATGGAGAGGTGAAGTCTCGAGTAATTTCTGAAGCAGAATAATATGCTCATATATGCGTTTATATAAATATATATGTGCCTATATCTATGAGATTTTTTTTTATGGATGGTGATGTTAGTTCTGAATTCATTGCAGGCTGATGAAGGCACAGACAGTTGGTGATCCCTCCAGCCTGGAGTTTATGAGAAGCAGGAGAGTTTTTGAAATCAATCCAGAACATGCAATCATTAAAACCTTAAATGTATGGTTGCTTGGTGAATAAGCAGAATTTCCTGTTATTAAATGTCATCCTTCTTGTTTCCACTTGTAAATTATATGTTTGTGAATATTGCAGGCTGCTTGCAAGAGTAGTCCAAATGATGAGGAAGCTTTGAGGGCCATTGATCTTTTGTATGACACAGCTTTAATTTCCAGTGGTTTCACTGTGAGTGTCTTTCTCATTCTCAGCAGTTAACAATTTTAAGAACCAAAATATGGCTTAAAATTTGATTAGGTTTGATGATTTAATCTGATATAGCTCCGCTTGGTTTTGGTGGGGGTAGCATAATGCTTTTCTATCAGTGGTGATGTGGTAATGATGTGTTGTGAATTGTGATAGCAGTGGAACTTGCCATCCACGAATGCAGTGTCTAATGCTAATATAGTTTGCCAGGAAACTAACTAGTGTTGGATGATGTTTTGCTAGCTACATTCTTTAAAATATAACATATATAGTATGTTGTGTTGATGGGTGCAGCCTGAGAGTCCGGCACAGCTTGGAGGAAAGATATATGAGATGATGAATATGGCTCTTTTAGGGAAGTGGGGTGCATCTGGGGATGGGCAAGTGAACCCCACCACAAATATACCTGAGACAGTTGAAGCTGAAGTTGTCGAGCCTGCCGAAGCTGGTGGTCATGGTGGTCATAAATGATGGTTGAAGACCGGCAAAGTGCGGAAATCCATGCATGGTAGATCATTACAAGAGGTACAGCATTTAATATGACCAATTGATCTGATCGGTATATGCAAATTAGGAAAAGTTATTAACGCACATTTTAGTCTGTTGTGCTGTGCGTTGAGATGGATTGGGGAATGGAATTTTGTTCTCACAGAAACATTACATTTTTGGTTATTCATAGCCTGGTATGGTTGCCTTTCGCGGTATGGGTGTGTTGAGTCCAAGTTAGGTTGGGTTTGTTTTGGGCCATGCACTGAAAAAAATTATATTGCTTAATTAAAGTACGTAATTTGAAAGATAGACACACACACATAATATTTTATGATATTTCAAATTTTCAAGTAAGATAGAACCGAGCACATATCAATTCTAAGATATAAAATTAGATTGTTTACATAACATAACCATTTGCAAATCGCAAGCGTATCTTCGGAGCTCGATGCCAAGCAAATAATTCGATTGGTTCAAATGTAGCAATCAGGCCAATGCGTACAATATTTGCTCATTAAAAAATCAAGCACGGCCGTATCTACTGAAAAGGGGATTGAGCTCCTGGAATTTGTGGCTGCCAATGCTGTTCAACAAATTATGGACACGAAAAAGGCATTTGTGGACGGTTTCGTCGAGTCATTATTAGTTCACAATGTCATTAAAATCCTTTGGGCTTCGGCCAAACAAGAGATCGATAAGGAATATCATGAGTAATCGGCTGTTCTGATGTTTATAAATAATTTGATAAATCTAATAAATTGTTCTAGAAGGTCCAATATATTGATTATAAATCGAACTGATCTAATTTTCACGGTATGATGGTATATTAGATAATTTATAATTACAAAGTTTTTATTTTAGTTAACTAGTTATTGTGGCATGTCGTTTCTGCATGCATATTAATTTATTATATTATTAATGTTAAATTATATCAATAAATAAAATATTTAAATTTTTACAACGTATTTTAACAATAACACAATTTTTACAATAATCAAATCAATAGCACACAATAGTAATTATCCATTAATATAAACTCATATTTAGCAAATTATTTTTACATCAAAAGTTTAAAATTATTAAATATGTCTACCTATACATTCTATAGATTTTGTTATTATTTTTCATTATGTCATTTGTGTTTATAATGTCAAATTAAGTGATAAATTCACTTTTGAAATTAAATTAAAAATTAAGGGTATAACTGACAAAGTAAATTTTGGTGTAGCATGTCGTAACTGTCACTTTAAGTGTATAAAAGACCTTTCTTTTTTATATAATATAAATAAATATAGTATAGATTATTACAAGAGAACTATACTCCTAAAGTAGGAGGAGGTTTTCAGTACATGTGCCTAAAACTTGCAACATGCAATTGTTAATCTTTTCCTTTGATAAAATTGGAAAGGGTCGAAATCCCCCGTCCATCTACATACGTCCAGATGGATGTCTTGATAAAAAAGAATGTAGCACAGCTTGAAAGATCTTAAAACATAAATCGAACTCAAAATTAGAAATCTTGATGGTTCACTAGCTGTTGCCAGCCATTGTTTATTAAAGTAATTAAGAGTTGAAAATGTACAAATGAGGTGGTAGGAGCCACTCAACCCGTCATGCTGCCTGCACGTATACCACACATTTGCTGCTTTACTAAATACTTTATCAATTTGATCTTTCTCCTTTATTATACTTAGAAACCATAATATCAAATGCTATATTGATCCCCAATTCAGAAAATTGTCACCATAATGGCTAATGCTGCCTTTGTCAATGTCAACCCCTTTTTCTATATTTAGAGCTGCCCATCAAATCACTAAACTTGTCAAATTTCCTAAGATGGATATTAGAAATATGAAACACCACCCATTTCACTCTCTACTACGACATTGTCAAAATATTAATAATTTTTTTTAAAAAAAAATCTACTGGGATAGAAAAATTTTATAATAAAACCCTCATCAAAATCAATGCAACAAATAAGTTTAAAGAACAAAAAATTTAATCTTGCACTAATAATCAATTGAATACTCCAATTATATGTGGATGAATGTGACATGATAAATATTTTAAAAAAGATAGTCTCGAAGAAATTCATTAAAAAAATTCAAGGGCGTCACGTAGGTTCAAAAAACATTAATCATATGCCGATTGTCATACTTAAAAATATCTTGATTGAGAAATAGTATCTTGTAGTAGCAATGGTCAAACAAATGATGGCATCGATGCAGGTGATTGGTTTAATAATATAATTGTGCTTTACTTAGTAGTAATGCCGCATCTGATTCAATTTCTTTAATGTATTGTGTAGGGTAAGCCGTGAGGGTAAGGTACTACAAAAACAGACATGCATGGCCATTGGCCACGGCTGAGGCTGACCAATTTCATCAATTATTATCTTCCAAAATATATACATACTATGGTCATGGATAGAGTAAAAGTGTAGCTTAAGAATCTCCACCACTAAAGCGCATTCTAGCAACTATCCCACTTCCCAATTAATTACACCCCCAATTTTTCTGTTTTTCTTTTTACTGCTGTCCATGCCTCCTCCTATCATCAAAAGCAGCCTTAGAATAGATGCCCCACCCCAACCCCCACCTCTCGTTTTCCTCTTTCAGAACTCTGACCTGAACATACAAAAAACACACTGGCTTGGCTTCCTAAACCACCCTTTATAAAGTTTTAACCATCCCTCTCTCTCTCTCTCTCTACACACACACACATACATCTAATCTATCATAGGTCCTGTGACTGTAACAGAGTAGCAGAAAAAAACAAAATACTCATCTTTAAACGCTGAATGTGAATGCTTGCATTCTTCCACCACCATTTCTGAAAAAGTAAAAGAAGTGCAAAGGAGGGACAATAATAAGTAAATGAAAGAAGTTTGCACATAAAAAAAGAAAAGAAAAGAAAATTCTAAAATTGATTGGTCTTCTTTTAACTTTTCTGAAGAACAACTTTTTACTACTAACTAATACTAATGTTTCTCTACATTTCTTTACGCTACTCAACTAATAGTAGGCACCAATACTTGGCCTTATATTGGTTTTCTTTTGGTTTGTTTTGTTTTTCTCAATCTTCCCCACATAGATGATGAGATAATGATGTATTGTACCAAACATCACAAGTCTCTTAAGAACTGGAGAGAGAGAGAGAGAGAGAGAGAGAGAGAGAGAGG
>JACGDI010005581.1:146612-171567 GCA_014898725.1 Jacaranda copaia
CATTTCACACATTATAGGGAGTTTTGCGTGTGACCTTCTGATATATAAAAGAAAGGCCTGAATTTTCTGTCCTTTTACCCATTCCAGTCGCAGCAACCAAATCAGTTTCTAAGTTGTTTTTCGTTTGGCATGATTGTCCTTCCTGCAAGTGTTCTTCAAATCAAGTTAAGGGTTTTCTGGTGGTTTTCTTCTGCCTTGAGAGACTGTACCACTTTCTTTCACATGTTGCTGTGAGAAAATTTGGAACTTTATTGCACTGCAGAATCTACTGTCATACTGCCTGCTCTTGCTTGCAGCTTTTGATTCCCTCTCTAATTCTTTTAAAGGGTTTCCCTTCCTGAAGGCCCTTAATTTTGAGAAGATTGCATTGCTGAAGGGTGCTCAAGAATCTCCATTTCAAATTAATTCTTGGCGCTTTTCCGGTGTCTTTCTTCGAGTTCTTGATTTAGGGTATTTTTTCTACTCTGCAGAATCTACAAATTTATATGTCCTGTTTAATAATTCTTGAAACTTTCCTTCTTTAAAGGCCATTAAGTTTTCATATATTTTAGTTGAATTGTGCCCAAGAATATGCAAGTCAACTGAAGTGTTGGCGTTCTCATGGTGGGTCTTTCTTGAACCTCTGCTTGATTTTTGATGAGTTTCTCAACTGGGGTTACTTTGAAGGTTTCGAGGCCGCTTCTTAAGATATGTGAGTGGTTTTTGGTGAAGATGTCTTCAAATCACAAGCATTCTAGCTCAAATGGAAACGTGTGTTCCTCCTATAACCCGAAGGAGGCTAACGAGTCATTGCGTGGAAAAGCAAGTGACGGGAAGTGCAGAAGAGGACTTGTACTTCTGTGGCTTGTGGTTGTTTTCTTTGTGTTCGTTTGGGTCATATCTAGCTTGAATGATGGAAAATTGGGCAGGAAAGCGGAGACTCCTCTTATAGATGAAGACAATACTCAAGATTCGTTTGAAAATTGCAATGCTAGCATGGAAAAGGTTTGTTGTGCTTTAGCTTCTTTATCAGTTGAAAGATACCTGTCAGTTGTTCATTACCTTAAAAGATTTAGAGTACTGATCTTGATTTTTTCTGATTCTTCTTGCGTTTGGTTTCGTGGTAATCAATTGTGTGTTATCTCCCCTTGATGATGGTTTATCTTGTCAACTCTACCTGTTAAGAAGTTGTTGAATAATGATGGACTGTTGGAAACATGGGAACTGAGTAATAGTCACCTTTGCCTTTTAAGTTCAATTTAGATGATGGAAAGGTTCTATAGGAGAATATTATCTCCATTTTGCATGGTCATTGCTGAGTTTAGAAATTTTTCAGTATTTGATCTAATTTCATTTCAGAACTGCTTCAAGTGGGCTGTATCTAAATGGATAACCAGATGAAAGTGTTGCCCAATGATGCTTATGTTCATTTGTTTTGGTGAATAAAATGTTCAGTGCTTCTTCATCCTTTTTCCTCTCTCTTTTTTTCCTCTTAACCGGAACCAACGGCTCTTCCATACTACACGAATATATGTACTAGTCACATGTAATGTGAACACTTGGATGGTAAATGATGACACTAGCATTGCATGAAATTGTAAAGCGTGGTGCCATCATATGTAGATTGAATGACTGACATAATACTTATGCACTAATTAATTTGTATCATAAAGGTACATGAATTGTTCCTTATTGTTTTATGTTCTTTCCCCTTTAGAATATGCTTGTTAACAATTGAAGTCAATGTGAGATCTGTGCTGGAGAAATGGGGAGGTGGTGAGGCAGAAATATCACCTCTATGATGGATAGCGAATATTTTCTTTTCTAAATTAGGCCTATCTTCTACTTGTCACTCCACTTAAAACTGGTCCTCTTCCTCTGAACTTCAGGGTGAAGTGGGGGAGAGGGTGGGGGCGGTTTGGAGGGTCGAGGGGATTGCCTGGAAAATGTTTTTACAGGAATTTTGACTTTCTAATTGGAGCATTGCTGTTTGATTAATAGATAAAGCCTTCATTTAAGAGTACTTTTAGAAGGATTAATAGCTTAAGCAATAGTTTAATGTTCCTGTACCCAAAAAAAAGATTGCTTGAAATTTCATTCCTTAGCACCTTTAATAGGCTTGCCCATTCTTCACAGCCACGCAATAAGCCGCAATTTATTTCTGGAATGAATTATGATGCTGTATGATGTTTGTCAGCAAAGCTCATGTGGAGCCCATATCCCTCAGAATTCAGAACTATCTTGGATAAAGCATCTAAATGATAATGTCCCTCACTAAATACTCAAGCATGCCCACAAAAGACCATATCTCATTAAAGTGGTGTAAGTCATTACCTTACTGCAGGTAATAGCCCAACTTTGACCTTTTTCTGTCAATCTCTATACCGAAGCCAGCCCTAATAGAATGAGAATTGAGAAAAGGAAAAAGAGATTCATGATAACATGTGAGTAGGGCATATCAACTCCAAAAGTCTCGCTCTCACGTATGTCAGTGCAGAAAATGAACTAAACCAAGAAGAAAAAAATGTACTTCAACTCCATTCTACTGTATTCTTTTTAGGAAAATAAGAAGAATAAAAAGGCTTCAGTGAGAGAAATACAACAAGATGTTTATAAGTCACATAGAAATTATGACCCTTTGTTTTTTACAGTGTATATCTGCTAAGTAATCACATTCTTGATGTTAAACTTGTTACAAAGAAGTTTATTCCACTTATAGAAGTTTCTTGCTATGCCCCGGTCTTACCATTTAAAACTTGGTCTGATTACTAACTGGCAAAAAATTCTATGCCACTGGTTCCATGTGATCCTTTTTCTTCATTCAGCTACTTACTCTTGTCTTCATCTTCCAGATTGCATCTTTGGCATGCTGCAGAGAATCAGGATATGTAATGCCTACAAGTAGTACCATAATATGTGCGCTTAAGATGCTAGGTTTTGAGAACCAGATATTCCATTGGCAGTGTGAATTGGTGACTGCAAATGTAGAATCCAGCACACATTGCCCATCTATAGAGGAAGGCAATGCAGACTATCTTGGCTTACAATCGTCCGAAGATACATCTGCATCATTCATTCCGAATACTACATTTTCAGCTATTTCATCCATGCATCACTGTTGCAAAGGGGTAAGGTCTATTTATGTGATTCTATGAGTCTAAAAGCCTTTGACTGGAAAACGCCCTCTGAGTAGCTCACACAGAATGTGAATGAAGATCCTGAGATGCAAACTTTCCCCTCAATTTGCTGTTGTTTCATTGGATAACGTCTTCTCTTATGTTATATTGTGAATCTATACTTCTATTGATTTCTTTGAGTATTTCAAGTATATTCTTTTATTTGCTGAAGGTGATGATGCAAATAGGGAATACATCTTCATAAATCAGCTATCTTTCTCTAAAGTCATTTCATCCATCTCAGGTTTTTTTTGGCAAATTGAGTTGTTCCTACAGGTCTTCAAAGATTTACTATAAGTGAATGTCAATTGGAATATTGAATTTTAAGGAAATGCTGTTTTGTAGTTTACTATACGGTAAGTCTTAAAATAGCTATTGATTGGTAATGACACTAAATTATACCTCCTTCCCAAATGATTTCTCCTATTTCCCTTTGGGGACATTTCAAAATAAGATTGCACCCCTAGAGTGAATTTTTTCCCTAACACTATCCTCTTAACTCTCTAACCAATACTTTCAAGGGCAATTGTGTAAATACAGACAAAAAATTCACCTTTTCTACCCTCATCTAAAATTCACCTCCCGCCCCCCGCCCCCCCCAAAAAAAAAAACAGAAGTATACTTTCAATGGTTGACATACATCGCCACTTGTCTTATTCCTTTCAACAAATTCTGAAAAAATTTGAAGTCTAACCATAAACTCTTATCTTCTTGCCTGGGCTTCCAGCAGAATGAATTGCAAATGAGAGAACTCTCTACTCATGCCACAGATCATTGTGAGGGCATATATATCAGGTTTGCAAAAGTTTGCTTGTGGACCCTTGTTGGAATGGCTATAAGCTACAACCTCTGCAAGTTCTACAATAAACTTAGGAGTCAAAAGCATGAGATAATACAGCAACAACCACTGTTGCAGCAACCTCAGCTGCAACAGCAGGATCAGTGTTCCTCCCAAAGTACTGGAAAGTGGAGAAAAAAGCTCTTGGCTATGTTTTTCTTAGGTGGAGTTCTCACTTCTGTTTGGTTATTTTGGCATTTGAATGAAGATATAATGTTGAGAAGGAAAGAAACTCTGGCAAGCATGTGTGATGAGCGTGCTCGGATGCTCCAGGACCAATTTAATGTTAGCATGAACCATGTTCATGCATTGGCTATTCTTGTTTCCACATTTCACCATGGAAAACAGCCTTCTGCTATAGATCAGGTACAAATGCTGATATTTCCTAGTAACTTTGTTTCCTCTGATTATCGAGCAACCTCCGTTTTCCCTTTTATGAAACATGTGTGGTTATGTTCTTGCAATGTAATTTTCTTCGGCAACTTTTGGATCACAGAAAACCTTTGAAGATTATACTGAGAGAACAGCTTTTGAAAGACCACTTACAAGTGGTGTTGCGTATGCTTTAAGAGTTCGTCACTCTGAAAGGGAGTACATTGAGCGGCAGTATGGATGGGCAATTAAGAAAATGGATACTGAAGATCAAACTTTAGCTCAAGACTGTAACCCAGAAAACTTCAGCACTTCACCTGTTCAAGACGAATATGCACCTGTTATTTTCTCTCAGAAAACTGTATCTCATATCGTCTCAATTGATATGATGTCTGGCAAGGTGTGCTTCTAGCAATTTCTTTCTTATGCCACAATACACAGAAATACTAATTAAGTGACTTCTGTTAATCCCTTGCACTGTTAACTGACATAACTAGTTCAAGTGAGAGAAAAAAGAAGTGCAAAAATATGCCAGTTAGCAGGAAGTTTTATGAGAATGAACTTGTTATCCTTTCTTGGAGAATTTTGGACAGTGATAACATGAAAAGATTAAAGGTTGCATTTCCTTGAAAGGGGAAGGTTTTCCTGTTTACTTCTTGATTCTATTAGGGTGTTTACTATGAAACTCCTAAGAGCATAAGGTTTAAGTTTCAGGCTGACGTGGTTTTCAAGAAAATTAAGAACTAGCGCTGACGTTGAAATGGATTATCGAAGTATTTTGCGTGGAACTAGTGTCTGACATGCTAATTAGAAAGGCAGTTCTGATTCAAGTTGGTTCACATGCATTCCTTGTGGGCTTGGTTTGAAGATAGCTTCTCCACCTAATTTGTTAGCTGACATATGGTCTACCATTTCTCTTTCACGCACATGTCTCTATTTAACATATACATGCATGAACTAATGTTAAGTACGTTTGTTTGGAATTGAGTGTTGATACAAAAGTCTTGCCATTCTTTCAAACATTCAGAACCTTCAAAATCCTTTTAGGATAAAATTTAGTGGTTTGAATTTGATAGCCACAGGTTTAAAACTGCTAAATCGAACCTTGAACAATGTAGATATTAAGCAAATAAAGGTACGAGTGTATGATTTCATTTAATTTGTTAGTTCTGTGCAGCATGTCTAATCCTGGAGGGAGAAAAACAGGAATATGCTCTGTTTATATGATAACAAGGTACCCACCTTCTTTGCATGATATGTGCTCTGACTTTTTGCTTCAGCAATTGGACTTATGCCCCTCACGACAAGAGAGTGATAGAATGATAGTTGAATGTTTCTTGGGATCGTGTATTGGTGATGAATATTGACAAACCTATATGCCTGACATAAACCACATTTAGGACTGGGGGAAGATAATATCATTTAGGATTGACATAAACCACATTTTGGTTAAAAAGTTTTTTAAGTGTCAGGTGCAAGATAATATCATTTATTCAGTTGTAAGCTGCATTTAGGATTCCTCAAATACGTACTCCATAAATTTGTCAGTAAAAAAATGTTTAGAACAGCATTTGTCTTAGTAATAATATATCGTTCAGAATAATCAACATGAAAATAAGACAACTTGTTAATTTGTTGTGGTTGTGGTTTAGTGTTAGGGACTTGTTCGAATATTCACATGTTCAAGATTCATGTGCATTTCAGGAAGGTCGGAATGTGCTGGTTGACATATTTAGCTCCTAGCATCCTAGACATGGTCCTGGCATGTAAACTAATGCATCAGACTGTTGTACTTCTCATTCTTCCTTGGATTTTGCAATGAAATCACCAAGAGAACCTTGTGGACCTGGATTTTTGGTTGGATGGAGCAGAACATATGCAGTTAGTGATATCTAGTTTATTGTATAGAGAATTGAAAATTGAAGCTTAGACTCTACCATTAGCTTTGAGGCTGTTTAAAACAAACTATATTGCACTTTCATGACTTTGTTGTAGTTAGCAAGTTCCACCACAAGATTTCAGAAAACCAGTCAGGATTAAGAATATGAGTGTATTTTTGCTGAAGGTATAAGATGAATGATGAGCCACAATCTTATCTTCCTCTTGCTGTCTGTCAGTTGGTCAATTGATCAACTTACTCTTATTGTTTTCTTCATACAGGAAGACCGTGAGAACATATTACGGGCTAGAGCTTCTGGAAAGGGAGTTCTGACATCACCTTTCAAGCTATTAAAATCCAATCACTTGGGTGTTGTACTTACTTTTGCTGTCTACAACACTAATCTTCCTTCTGATGCAATGCCTGAGGAGCGTATCAATGCTACAGTGGGGTAAATAAACCGTTATAGTTTTTTAGTATAGTAGTAGGTCATGCTTCTATCTGATTTTGTCATGTTTTCAACTTATGGATGATCTACTTCTCTTTGTTGTTGGTGTTTCTCCGCTCCATAAAAGGTATCTAGGTGCTTCTTATGATGTTCCATCGTTAGTTGAGAAGCTTCTACATCAGCTTGCTAGCAAACAGACTATTATTGTGAATGTATATGATACAACCAACCTAGTCGCACCCATCAAAATGTATGGACCTGATGCAGCTGACATGGGATTGCCACAAACAAGCCACCTTGATTTTGGGGATCCAACTAGGAAGCATGAGATGCATTGCAGGTTAGATATTTGTTTTTAAATCGGCCAGCTGAGAAACTGCATATGCTTCTAATATTCTGTTGTGTCTTTTGCTGTAGGTTTAAGCAGAAACCTCCTCCTCCCTGGCAAGCGATAACAGCATCTTTTGGAGTACTGGTTATCACTTTACTTCTGGGCCATATCTTTCACGCAGCCATAAATCAAATTGCTAAAGTGGAATGTGACTATCGAAAGATGATGGAGCTCAAACACCGAGCTGAGGCAGCTGATGTGGCAAAGTCTCAGGTAAGTTTCAGATCTTATAGTTTAGGCATCTGCATTTATGCTCTTTAGTTATGCAGCTTAAATCATTTTCAGATGACTTCTGCTTCTTAGTTTATACTTTATAGTTTATACCCAATTAACCTCCCCTCAACATCTTAGTTCTATTTTTCTTTCATTCTGTAATCCACTCTTCCTTCTTTTTTGATTTTGTTTCTTACTTTTTCCTGACTAACTTCTTTCTCTTTTGCAGTTTTTAGCAACAGTTTCGCATGAAATCAGGACCCCAATGAATGGAGTTTTGGGTATGTTTCAGATTTGAGTTTAACATTCCTGCCAGTCGGGGTCATATTTCAAGCTATTGCAAGTAACACTAAAATATTTCTTAATGCAGGTATGCTACAGATGCTAATGGACACAAATCTGGATGCTTGCCAACTGGATTATGCGCAGACTGCTCATGACAGCGGAAAAGATCTGATATCATTGATCAACAAGGTTTTAGATCAGGCAAAGATTGAATCTGGCAGGCTTGAGTTGGAGGCTGTGCCCTTTGATCTGTGTGCTGTGCTTGACAAGGTCCTGTCTATTTTTTCTGGAAAATCTCATGAAAAAGGGATTGAGGTAGACAGTCAAAATCACTTCTTCTCTTCCTGTGTGTGCGTGCATGTGTGTCTCTGTGGTTGTGTGCATGTGAAACTTTTCTACACTCAGATTAGTACCTTATACAATTTCTGTTTTGCACCATCTCTATTCTCCTGGTGGAACAAAGCTGGCTGTTTATGTATCCAATAAGGTGCCGGAAGTGGTTATTGGAGACCAGGAACGCTTTGGGCAGATCGTCACAAATCTAGTTGGGAATTCAATTAAGGTTCACCAAGAATATTTATCATGCATTTATTATTTTCAGAAATTGTCTTTATTAGATAATTGGACTCAGTGAAACATCGCATCCATATTGTAGTTCGGTCCAGTCATTTATTTGAAATGAACTTAATTGATCTCATTTGCAGGTGGTAATATATCCCCTGAGATCTCAGTAAATGAGGGTTCTGATCGTTCAAACCTGTCATTTCTTGTGATTTCTTTAATGTTCTGGAAGATAAATGGCATTGTGTTTCTAATAGTTATCTTCTGTTTATATCACAGTTTACACATGACAAGGGGCATATATTTGTCTCTGTGCATTTAGCAGATGAAGTGAGGTTTCCCCTTGATGTGAAGGATGAAGTTCTCAGACAAAGCTTGAATGTAGTTCAAGATGATTTAAATGCTTCTTTTAATACATTGAGTGGGTTTCGGGTAGTCAATCGATGGAGAAGTTGGGAAAATTTTAAAAATC
Organism: Jacaranda copaia; assembly: GCA_014898725.1. Classification (NCBI taxonomy): domain Eukaryota; kingdom Viridiplantae; phylum Streptophyta; class Magnoliopsida; order Lamiales; family Bignoniaceae; genus Jacaranda; species Jacaranda copaia. The sequence goes on from JACGDI010005581.1 coordinate 155,227, forward strand.
TTGGTGGCTCTGCAGAGGAATCTGGAAAAATCAAATTATTGGTGACTGTTGAAGATACAGGTACAGGAATACCTCCTGAAGCGCAAGGGCGGATTTTTACACCTTTTATGCAGGCTGACAGTTCTACATCCCGTAAATATGGTGGAACTGGAATAGGATTGAGCATCAGCAAGCGTCTAGTAGACCTTATGGGTGGAGAGATTGGGTTTGTGAGTGAACTTAATATTGGCAGTACCTTTACATTTACGGTGACCTTCACAAAAGCAGAAGCGACATCCCTGGACAAAATGTGGCAGCCGTGTTATCCAGCTGTTTCAGAATTTCAAGGACTAAGAGCATTGGTAATCGATGAGAAAAGAATCCGAGCAGAGGTCACAAGATACCATCTTCAGAGACTGGGAATATCTGTGGACATAACTTCCAGAATGGAGTCTGCCTGCTCTTATCTTCTATATAATTCCAAAGCTAGGTATCTTCTTTCCATTTCTGTCTGGCAATCCTATGGTATAGGAATTTTGTTTTCGTTTACTCTTACCAATAAATGTGTGTAATGAAAATGAACTAGCTGATGACACCTAGGTTTTGATATGCACTGTTGGAGATATTTATATCTGACCCTTGCCCCATGGAACATCCAACTTTGTCCTCATTGAGTTTATATGAACAAGTTGAAGAGATTTTCAATCACTACCTGTTACTAGCTCATATTTAAGTTAGTAGCTGAAATGAATTGAAAAATAACCTCTTGCAGTATGCAGAAAGCCTGTATTTGAAACTCACAGAATAATTTATTTTTCCTGTGAGTGCTTTTGTCCCAGTCGATAAGCTTGTCCCTGTGGCGTTATTATGCTTAATTGACAGAAATAATTCCCTCATCATGGAGATATACGCACCATGCTGACGATTACCTGTAAATAATCATATTTTTCTAGAATCTGTTAAAGTGAAGGACGTTTCAAGGTTACACTGCAGAGGATTTAAATCATTTTATTGTACATGATATTGATTTGGCTAATGGCTTTACTTTTTGTGTAGCAGTGTGTTTGAGTCCAAGCACCTCGCCATGGTTCTCATTGACCAGGAAGATTGGGATAAAGAGTCTTGCTTTCCATTTCAAAACCTTGTAAAAATGATGAGACACGACTGTTCCAGGGATACATCAGGATTCCCTTTGAAGATATTCTTATTAGCAACTGGCATAAGCTCCACCGACCGCAATAAATTGAAGTTAGATGATATAGTGGATGACTTGATAACAAAGCCTCTAAGGTTAAGTGCATTAACATCCATCCTCCAGGAAGCAACCGGAAAGAGGCTTGATACAAGGAGTAAACCATCTACACTAAGAAGTCTGCTCAAAGACAAACAAATTTTGGTGGTGGATGATAATGTTGTGAATAGAAGAGTGGCAGAAGGTGCTTTGAAGAAGTATGGTGCAGTTGTTACCTGTGCGGAGGGGGGGAAGCTTGCTGTTGAGTTGCTTAAGCCACCTCACAGGTTTGATGCTTGCTTTATGGATCTCCAAATGCCAGAAATAGATGGGTAAGCTTGCTGCATCTTGAGCCTCAGTTCCCTAATTTTATCAACTTATCTCTGTCCTTAATGAATTGATCCAGGTGATCATTTTCCCTTTGGCATATTGGATGAAGTAAGACATGTCTAATTCTTAGTTGTTACTTTGTAGGTTTGAAGCTACCCGACAAATCCGCAGCCTTGAAAAAGAATATAATGAAAGAATTACATCTGGTGAACCATCAGTTGTGTCTCACTGGCACACTCCGGTATTAGCCATGACGGCAGATGTAATTCGAGCAACAAATGAAGCGTGTGTGAAGTGTGGGATGGATGATTACGTTTCTAAGCCATTTGGAGAGGGACAACTTTATTCAGTTGTAGCACGGTTCTTTGAGACTGGATGATTTGGATGAGAACTGATTATCCAGCGTATGCGGATGATGATGATGATGGACTGGTTAAGGACTTAGCAGTTCGGACATTTGACCATTGACTAGTGTATTCCCATCTCTGCTACCGCGGGGCCATAGTCTTGGCTAGATCACATGCTTTGCAGGTCTAATGTGGTAAGTTTCCGCATTCCTTGTTTTGGATCTCGCTGGCTCTGATTGAAATTTCATATTGTGAAAATTGAAAATACTGCTAGAAGGAATTCCTTTAGAGTTTGATTTGCTTGATGAGCATTCTGAAATTATTACGAGAGATGGATTGACACAATCACATAAAATTCTGGTGTGCCACAAAAACCTTGGATTAATTTTATCTGCATGTACTATCAAAACAAAATGAGAAGTGGTTTAAAATTTAAATGGCTTCACAAGAAATTATCCAACAAACAAATGGGAACAGGAAAAGAGAGGTAGAACGGCCGAAGAGCTGAATCATGACTTTACTCCTGGAGAAATTTTATCATTTGCACTCGATGCTGAGACTATCTTATTTTACTTGCTTGTCTAACGTTTCTTCTCTATAAAAACATGGAGGTTGCTGAGGTTTGCCTTTCTATTTTCTAACAGGACTGCAGGCTGCAAAATATGATTATATAATGAATGTTGTATAGGTATTTCCAGAGTAGTCCTTTGAGGCCATTGCAGCAAAAGCAGAGGAATGCTTTCTAACTACATACATAACAAACCCTTTTTTTCAGGTCAAGCCATCTAACAAGCACACAAGATTGACACTTGCCCCGAATGTCTGCTGTGGGCTCTAAGCTAACTGATTTCATCGAACTCTTCCGGATGCAGGCACCACTTGGAAATTTCTGAATACAAAATACAACGGGTAAATACTTTAATATCCAATATCTGTGAGATGAATAATAATAATTTCATCTCCACTTGCTAAAACTTCCCACTGGAAAGGATACATATATATATATATATATTGACGATAACTCACTCTTGTCTGCGCTCCCCCAGATTTAGTTCTTTGGCGTCATAGAGCAGCAGAGAAGGTGTTGTAAGTTTGATGTACCAAAAGGCAGTGGATATTGATGATATATAGAAGAATAGAAGCAAAGCAGATTTACATTTTGTGTTTGTTTCTGGTAGATTTGATTTGATTGTCCAAGTGTAGATGATGATGCACTCATGAGGTGCAGTGTTGTTACTTTTTAGTCAGCATAGCAATTTCAGCAGCTGTTTTGTGTATATATATAGTTGAGATTGATTCCTTCTTGTTTGCATATTTGCAAATTTTTATATTGTAAATGAGAATATTAGTACAAATTAAAGGCGATAATTTTTGGTGATGAGTTTTTTTGGCTGTAAGAATCATATCTAACAGCTTTTCTCCAACACCATTTTAACAGTTTCTGGGCGTTCGTACGACTGTTAATTGCTTGTGTAAGGTAATTACCCATAGGCTCAAGGATTAACTTTTTGCCCGCCAATGCGAGTTTAAGCAATTAATCCCACAACGGATGAGAGTTTATGCAATGACTGACACTTCTGTTTGTCAAAGGTCAAAGCCCAAAAAAGAGGTTCTTACACAAAAGAAAGATTATTGTAATTTGCATTTACTATTATTTAGGGGGGCCTTTGCTAAAATGAATCCTACTCCGACGGTGATATGTGAACGGTTGGTTATGGAGATAGACCGCTGCAGCAGATACAGAGCACAAACCTGAACCTCCACCACAAAAACCCACCCACCCGCACGCGCGCGCACTAAGTCCAGACTGAATACACTCTTTCTTCGCCATGTTTCTTGCCCACAAAACCACTGTGATGGCCTTATCTTCATCACTACCCAAGCACTCTCTTCTCAGTCTTCCGTCCAATAACCTCTCTCATTTCTCTCCCAATTGCCATCCCAATCTATTTGCAGTTTGCCCGTCCTTTCTTACTCTCAATCATCGTTTTAATCGGACCAATGGGCTGAGGACGCCAAAATTCTCCGCCGTTGCCACCCAAGACACGGAAACGCCTGCTGCTGCGCCGCCCGCAGAAGGCACAGATAGCGATGCCTCTGAGTCTCAGGGAAGAATTATCCTTCCTACTAACCAGTCTTCTGAGAGACTACTCAGAATTCGCCACACGGTACCAGCTTCATTTTTTACTTTTTCTTTTTTCCCTTCTTATCAACTATTTAAACAAGTATGTGGTGAGAGATGTGCTTAAACCTTATGCTTTAAGCAAAAGAATTCGAAATCCGAACAAAGTGCAAGAACCTTCAGTTTCTTTCAACTTCCGAATTAGTAGGTATTGTTTGGCAGCATTCAGCATATGCACATTGAAACCGGCAAAAGAAACTGCTCAATCAAGATCAAATCTTTTTCTTCATAAATTTGACTTACTCAGGTGCCAATTCGGTCCTGTGAATCATACATCTGTGTGACTAAAAGGACAGCCAGGAACTTTGAAATTCAAAGTCCATGCTGCTTTGACATGACAATTGACATCTGATGATATCTTGGCTATTTTCTTGTCCAGTTATATTTGGCTCGTGAAATGTTCTTGCAGATTCAAAACGTGAATTCTGCATTATTGATTTATTATCGTAATGGCTTTTAATTTGTCTTAACAAATGCAGTGCGCTCATGTAATGGCCATGGCTGTTCAAAAGATTTTTCCACATGCAAAAGTGACGATTGGTCCTTGGATCGAGAATGGTTTTTATTACGACTTTGATATAGAGCCTCTGACCGATAAGGACCTGAAGAAAATTAAGAAAGAAATGGTAAGCTTACTTTATCTCATGTTGTGATGATCAGTATTAGTCCATTTTTTCGGTGTTATTCTACAACATTATGGGTGGAAATTACAAAAATATTCATTAGATTATACTTTTTGGCTACAGAATTTATTTCTTGAATCATCTGTAGGATCGCATTATTGGTAAAAGTTTGCCTTTAATTAGAGAAGCAGTTAGCAGAGATGAAGCCCAGAAAAGGATAATGGCCCTCAATGAGCCCTACAAGTTGGAAATTCTGGAGAGCATTAAAGAGGAGCCCATCACCATCTACCATATAGGTGAGGTCTGCTCCTTTCTTCTGTGAAATCCAATTATGCCTACTAAACCATTTTTGTAGCTGGATTACATTAAAAAGACTGAAGGAAATGCTCTTTAAAGAGGTCTTACTTATTTAGTTATGCAAGGGTTATTATCATTGAATGCATACTTTCGTAGGTAATGAATGGTGGGATCTTTGTGCTGGGCCTCATGTTGAATCCACTGGCAACATCAATAGAAAAGCTGTTGAACTTGAGTCTGTTGCTGGGGCTTACTGGAGAGGTGACACAAACAAGCCCATGCTGCAAAGAATATATGGCACCGCATGGGAGAATGAGGAACAGCTGAAAGCTTATCTTCACTTCAAGGAAGAGGCCAAAAGGCGAGATCACCGTCGAATTGGTCAAGATCTTGATCTGTTCTCTATACAGGTAACCTCCTGATCAATTTTCAAGTATGCTCCCTGTCAGCATTCAAATCTAATCTGATGTATGCTATATTTGCAATACCGATAGGCCCCCCCAACCCCCCAACCCAAAATAACTAAATAAATAAATATGGTGAAAATGTTCTATTTATGTACAATAAGTTTTAGTTTATAGTCTACTAGTTAATGGTTCACGATTTGATGAAAATTTATTTTTTTAACATTTTTCGCTTTCATATACAATTATTTGCTTCTCTTAGATGATTTATCAATGTATCTTAGATGAATACCTGCAGGATGAGGCTGGTGGAGGATTGGTTTTCTGGCATCCCAAAGGTGCCATTGTAAGGCACGTAATTGAAGATGCCTGGAAAAAGATTCACATACAGCGTGGCTATGATTTACTCTACACTCCACATGTAGCAAAAGCAGATCTTTGGAAGATCAGTGGTCATCTGGACTTTTACAAAGAGAACATGTTTGATCAGATGGAAATAGAGGAAGAACTTTATCAGTTACGACCAATGAACTGTCCTTACCATATATTGGTTTACAAACGGAAGCTACATTCCTACAGGGATTTTCCAATCAGGGTTGCGGAGCTTGGAACAGTGTATAGATATGAGTTGTCTGGAAGTTTACATGGCCTTTTCCGTGTAAGAGGATTTACCCAGGTATTTTCTTTGCTCATTGAACTTTTATATATCTTCTAGATGCTCCTCGGATGCCTTGTTTTGGATTCGGTAATGACATTAGACCATCTAATGTCATTCAACAATAGTTCTCTCATTTCTACTTTTCTAAGTCCTCAAAGCTGCCTGCTTTGTGGACCATCTTACAATTTTTTCAGCTGACATCCATTGTCTTTACTTGAGACACTCAACTGCAAATTCACTGCTATGCTTTTCCCTCAGAAATTTGTAAGGTGTATCATGCTTCTAAAATGCCTGTCAAAATGACCATTAAGCAAAACCAAACTATGGCAGTATTAACAAGTTTTCAGGTATGACAACTCACACTCCCCATGTAAGAGCTTATTGAAGCCCCCGCTTTTGGATAACTTGATTTTCATTGAGAGGGATGTTTCCATGTTCTCTACAGCATTTAATCTGAAAATAACTCCTATTGGTGGGAAAATCAATACTGGCCCATATACAACCTATTTCGCCCATATACAACCTATTTCCCTGATACTCCTCATGTAGCTTGATTTCCTCCATAGACCTTTTGGTTTGCTTCTGATAAATCTTACTGTCTGTCCTTTTGTCTTGTACACAAGACAACCTGACCTCAAGCAAGCCAACCTTGAAAGTTGGTCAGTCAATGCAGTTGGTGCAGCTCAGGTTTTGAGGGACTAACATTTTTCTCTAGCAACTTGGGATATGTGATGCCAAATTTGAGCTATAGGTGGAAATTGAAAAAAATAGATGAATGGTAGATTCTGCTCACCACTGCAACACCCAAATGGGGTAAAGTCTATACTTGAAATCGATATGATAGATGAGTGCTTTCTTTTTATTGTATGCCAAAAGCAAAAAAACAGAAGACTAGTTAGTAAAACTCTCTCTTTACTAGCATTCCAAGCACTTTCAGTGAGAAGCTTGCTTGACAGAAAGCAAGCAAAGCATTTCATGCACAGAAGGCCTAGACAAGAAATTCTCTGTTGAAGCAGCAATCTATGTCCTCATTTCAGCAGTTCTTTTTTCTCCAGGCCAATTCCAATAGACATCTCAAACTATCTTCTACCAAAACACATCTGACAAACTATTTTGCATCCTCAAATTGGAAAAAACAGCCAGTGGCCTGGGAGATGCTGATGATATATTATAGACCTGTTTGTTATCCCTATTCCACTTTGAACTTCATCTCCGTGCTAGTGCTTTTGCCTCAAAATTTTAGATACTCAAGCTTATCCTCTCTTAAGGTTGATTTCTACCTGTGCAAGTATTGAGGTTACAACTATCCATTTATAAAGCTTTCGATCTCTATGCAAACTCTTTAGGCAGGACAAAGCAGCTTGGCAAGAAGATGTCCAAGCTAAATAACACTGATCTTATAAATTGGTGACTCCCAGCACTGCACAACTTCTCCACAGCACAGCTTTTAACTCTAGAAACTTCCTATCCAGTTAGGGCTTACGTGTGGCTGAGTTTGGTCTTGCTGAAGTTAATGGCATACCTGAGTAACTTTATGGTAGGGAACCAAGTTTTGAACCTGCTATCCTACATATTGATTTGGTTTCATTAAATCGCAGACCATCAATTTTGTGAAACCATCAGTCTGCAACGTGGCAGAAAACCTCTATGTAGCTGCAGCAATCAGCAAAACAAATCATCTACAAGATGATGTGGGGTGCATTGAGGTTCTACCACTCTTGGGTAGTCATGATTCCTCTAGGTAGCTGTAGAAACCAGATAAACAAATTGTTTTCTAATATGTGACGAGATACCATAGATTGAGCTTCTCACATCATAGTAAAATAAATGCAGATAGGGTATTGAAGCTTCCAAAATATTCACCTGAAATCATTCAAGTAATTGTTGAAGAATCACAGTTGGTATACATCTAATATGCATTGAGATTTTTGTTATTTTTGTCTTGAGAACAGGATTTCTGCACCATAGGCTCCCCTACTTTTTGATTATTTCTAACAGGGTCATGCTTTAATAGGAATTCTCGCTGATAGCTGTGTTTGTTCAAAAAACATCCAGTTCTGCTCTATATTTTCATTTACCAAACATATACTAATAAAATGATCCAGAGTCTCATATTTAGTTTACCCTGGGATGGTTTTACAGGATGATGCTCACATATTTTGTTTAGATGATCAAATCAAAGATGAAATTGGGGCTGTCCTGGATCTGACAGAGGAAATATTGCTGCAATTTGGTTTTGACAAATATGAAGTGAACCTCTCAACAAGACCAGAGAAATTTGTTGGAAGCGATGATATATGGGAGAAAGCAACATCTGCTCTGAAGGATGCCTTAAATGACAAAGGTTGGAGTTATCAAATAGATGACGGCGGTGGTGCTTTTTATGGCCCCAAAATTGATCTCAAAATAGAGGATGCTCTGGGAAGGAAGTGGCAGTGCTCGACCATACAGGTATTGTTTGACTGACACACTTCACTTTTTTAGGTTCCTGATGACCTAATCAGAAGAAAGCATGAACATGAAGGTTTTCCCTAACCATTTCATTGCTCATCTTCCATCATTCCTTGCCAACTGAATTGGTATTAGAAAAGGAAAAAGAAAAAGTAGTAATTATATATTGGTGGATTCTTATGCGAGCTAAATGTACTTTATCTACTTTTCTTGGCAAAATCTTTTTCTTTGTACAGGTTGATTTTAATTTACCTCAGCGCTTTGACATCACATATGTCGATTCAAATCAAGAGAAGAAGCGACCAATCATGATACATAGAGCAGTTCTTGGATCCTTAGAGCGGTTCTTTGGTGTTCTTATAGAGCATTATGCTGGAGATTTTCCATTATGGCTTTCTCCAATTCAAGCTCGACTTTTACCAGTGACTGACTCACAGGTGAAGAAAAGTTTCCACCATCTTCTGCGAGGTTTATAGTGGGAATCCATTTTATTTGCTAGATAGCTTACTGGATGAAGCAAATCTTGTATTGACATATGCTTCTACACTTGTCATTTTCGTCACCTATGAACTAAGGGGCCGTTTGGTTTTATATTCATTCTCATTTTTCATTTCCATCATTTTCAAAATTTGAAAAGGTAGTTAGTGAAAATAAGTTTGTATCTAGATAGATTATTGGAAAAGTAATAATTATATAGGATTTAATAGGTTGTAAGTGGAGCAAGATAGTAATAATGATAATAAAGAGAGAAAATATATAGATTATTGGAGAATGTGTTTTCAGAATAAAAATGAAAATATGTTGAGTGAAAATCTATATAAAATAATGTGTTTCAATTTTCATATAATAAAAAATGGGAGGAGGGGGTTTGAGAATGAAACCAAATGGGCGCTAAGCCACTGAAATTTGCATGACTAGATATTCACTTTTAGCCTTAATATGATGTTATGGTGCTTGTACTCTATTAGAATCATCCCTGTTGAATTCTTTTCCTTCTAGTAAAGTAAAATAATCCTTATTTCTGTTCATCTTGTGATTTATGCGCTGCAGCTTGTTGATTTTTGCTGCATTTTTTTACAGCTTGAGTACTGCAATGAGGTGAACAAGAGATTGAAAGCTAATGGTATTCGGGCTGAAGTTTGCAGTGGTGAGAGGCTGCCCAAGCTTATTAGAACCTCAGAAAAACTTAAGATTCCATTGATGGCCGTGGTGGGGCCAAAAGAAGTAGAAACAGAAACAGTAGCAGTTAGATCCAGGTTTGGCGGAGAGTTGGGGAGCATGGCAGTTGATGATTTTATCAGCAGAACGAAAAATGCAATTGAAAACAGGACTTTCTTTTGAACAACAATTTGGAATATGCGATTGACTTCAGTGCTGCCATGCAGACTTGCTGTTTGAGATAGGATCATAGGAACAATTGAGTACATAGTACACATAATTTGTTTATGGAAATATCCTTCCATTTCTATGTTATAACTCAAGCTTAGCATAAAAGAAGAGCGTGAGAAGCTGCGTACAGTAGCAGATTCTTTTCTCCTTACCAAAACTAGAACAATAACTTTATCAATGCTTCTGCGTTGTTTGTTTGTTTGTTTTTTGCGCAGAGGGGTAAGGGGGGTGTTGGGGGTTGGGGGTTGGGGGTGTGTGTTGGTGCTCTCTGTGTCCACTCGTGCTGCTGTGCCTGTGACTCTGGAGCATGGAGCTATCAGTCTTTCGATTATAAAAAAACATGAGTGAATGAATCTTGGGTGAAGCCGTGGGAGCACGGAAAACTTAGAAGGTGTCATTCTCCATAGGCACATTAATGGTTACAAGTTTGCTTATGCCTTGTCTGAAAACATCTGCCTGATAACTTTAGGAAGTGCAGTAAAAGATAACACCCCAAAGTCAATACACATTCAGAAACCTAAGAAAAGGAGCAGGAAGAGATTGTAAATGTAACCCCACAAGCAAATCTACTTGGAGAAGAGGTGATTGCAAAATAATCAATCCACAGTACCCGAGTGCTGCTGAGAATATACGGCAGATTAACCTCAAAGCCACATATCAATGGAACTTCACGAGTCTTTGTTATGTTTAAGCCAAAAATATTGGCAAATGTAGTACACTGAGCGCTAGTATTGTGTCCCGTCACTTATCACATGCTAGAGTCAAATATAAAGCATTTCTGTAAACCAGGAGTAAATATATCTAAATTCCGGTTACAAATAGCTGAATAGACATAAAGCTCCCCAAAACATTAGGGGCACGGATTAGTATTGTCCTCAAACTAACTAAATTTTTGAGAATAGGATCTAGGCTGTATTTAAATCTGTACATTTTGAATCTCCCAATAGAAAAACTCTTGAAATTCAGTTCCTACTTTGTTTGCACTTTCACGTTTGCCAAGAATGCATTTCAGCTGTAAGGACTCACTTGTACAGTAGCGTTGGAATTTTTTGCATTAACTTAGCTCTTCTTAAACCTTTGCAGTTGGTTCAGTCTGAGGGAGTTCAGCTGCAGCTTTCATTATACATTCTCCTTGAGGAAGCTCTATAGGAATTCTCTCTTGTCCTTGAAAAAGCTCCAGAGAAGTGCTCTTTTCGATCCATGCTTCACTTTCAACCTCAGACACCTTGGCTTGAGTTGAATAAAAGATTTCACTATGATTGAAATTTTCTTCAGGCTCTAGTTTAGGTTTAGCTGGATATTGCTCATCAGGAGATTCTGTAGTCTTCTCCGTATGACCAGGCCTAGTATGATTAGGAAGTTCGACTTCTCCTTGAAGGAGCTCATCTGGAGTTGCAGCAGGATCAAGATCCCAGCAACCCTCAGGCAAGTTGGTGCCTTCAACTTTAAGTGAACAAGATGGCACCTGATGTGAAAATCGTAACATCTCTCTTCTTGGGATCCATCTAATGGCATTTGTGTTTGCATTCCTCTTATATACAGTCTTATATCCATCCAGTTTAACTAGAGGAGTTACCCAGACACCATTCTCTTCAGAATAGTCCTCAAGAACCTCAACCATTTCATACTGGTGCCTCACACCATCTGGGGTTGTTCTGTCCCAATCTGGTGACCAGTTTCGATATACAGCCCATATATCTCCACTTCTTGGATAGATTCTTACACAACCTCCCCTACCAGCCTTCTCCCTGCTTAGAAGATGGGAGAAGATGTTGACTTGCTCAACCATTTCGGAATGGAACACTCTAAAACTTCCACAAGATTTTGTAAATCCAGAATCCAACCAATTGACAGAGCCAAATTCACAATCCGATTTTGAGCTCAAATAGCTTATGTAAATCTTAAATGGATTTACTGAGATGACTTCCCGAATAAGACAATATAAACGCGGCATACCATCTTCTTCATCATACAGGGCCCATATCTGCTTTGGCTTGAAGCATTCTTCTGACCTGTCCAGGTCGAAATCATGGAAGTCTGAATCTGGAACTGTTATGGACATAGAAGCACTTCTCTTCAGTTCTGATTGTAAACCAACACCAGTTGCACCTGATACTTTAGCTGTCTCACATGATTTATCAACCTCTGTAGCTGCAGCTTCTGAAGCCAACCTCGTCTCTTCGAGTTTCCTATGAATTTCTGATCTTGCCATAGTAATTAACATCTGCCTAGCATCAAATGCAGGGGCAGCTGAACAGCGTCTAGTTGAAGTCGTCTCAGGTGAGGAGGAAATCCTAGAAGCAGGTTTTAATATTCCATTCCCATTGGTGATTTTAATTTCTGCATCAACATTTGAGCAAATCTTTTCACATCCATTGTTCAACGAGTTTCCAAAGTCCACTTTTCTCTTCTTGGAAGGTCTACCACGCCTTGGTTTTGATACATCAGCCTGACCAGCATACCCATTAGATGCCAAATGATCCGTGGCCTTTACCCTGTCATGTTTTCCATTTGTTTTTTTCTTGTTTGCCTCTCCATTAGCCTGATAAAACACAAAGGAGGATGTAGAGAGACCATTAGGATCTAAAACACCAACAGAATTTACAGGCGGGTTACCCTGAAATGATATATTGGAGACACACTCGGATCTATATCCCGTGTGTTGTCCTGTGGGCCCATTAGGTGCACAATGACCAGTAGTTTTTGGAATATATGTAACCCCACAACCAGGACTTCCATACCCATTTTCAGGTACATAAGAGTAATTGCTATATGGGAAAGAACCATTCATTGGGGCTAACCCAGTCTCAACAGCAATAAAGACACCACGACAGTTCTTACAAGAAAGTCGTTTATTCACATATTTCCTGAGATATTCATACTGAACATGACAGGAGGTACACACAGTCCAAAATGTATCCAGTCTTGAATGAGAAGCTGAAAATTGGGAACAGCTATCATAAACACCAGCCGCAGCACTGTATCCAGCAATCAAATTTCTCCTTTGATCATAAGAGCTTCTTTTAACACTATCAGATAAAAGCGTCCACGCTTCTGAGACAAGTCTAAATGCCCCATCAGCTCCAACAGTTCTATTCTTATCAGGGTGGAGTAGTACTGCCATTTTCTTATACTGTTTCTTTAGTTTGGACTTGTCTGCGGATGGATCCAGTCCAAGAATTGAATAGAAATCAAGTTCTCCATTAATTTTTGCCTCAGAAGCAATGTAGACTCCATATGTGGCCACCATTTGTGATATACCATCCAGTTCAGGACACAGCATTTGAGCTTTTAAAGCATAATTCTTTGCACCAATAAAGTCTTTCTCCATGAAGTGTTTCTCGGCAAATGCTTTAGCTTTAAGAGCTTCCTTTATGCTAGATTCCATCTCAAGTTCAGATTCAGAACAAACTGAGACCCAACCCAAATTTTTCAAGGGAATACTACAAGCAGCATATACGGGGTAACAATCCAACTTCTATCCCAAAGATTGCCATTATTACACACTGCAAGTTATTAAAAGCAGATGATGAATATCCTCTTTTCTCTTTGTGCATGACATGATTGCCAAATAATCATCAGGAAATCAGTAAACTATTCAACATCGTATGCAAAATGATCCTATAAAGATCAAACCAAATGATTATCAAATCCAGAAACATGAATTATTTTTTAATTCAACTCCAATTAAGGAAGATGAATCTCAAGTTCAAATCTTGCCGTCCACACAAATAGCCCAGTTCAACAAACCACGAAAAAGCAACAACCTTTTTAAACCAACCAGCACGAACAACTCAGAATCATACTTCAATTTCACTATAGTTGCCCTTTTAAGATATTCTGTCCTAGTCAAACAATTTCAAGCAAAATTCAAATTACACAAAGAAAAAAGAAACACATCACCAAAATTCTAGCATAATGTTTCTATTAACTGAAGATCCAAGCAAAAAACAGCACAAAGCAGCAAAAGAATTTGAAAAGAACTCACTTTAACGCCATTTTCAGCTCAAAATGAGCAAAATAAAAATGAAAAACTTACCGAGATTTAGAAATAACCCACACATAGATCATCACAAAATTTCCTGATCCTCAAAAATTAGCTCCAGATCTACACAAAATCTAGGGTTAAATCTGAAAAAGTAAATCTACCGTACAAACTGCAAATAACACTATCACTAAATTTTCAAAAAAATAAATAAATAAATTCACAACATAAATGAAAAAAGGAAGGCTCACTCAGAGGCAAGTACAAACCAGGGGAGGACCAAAAATTGCCCAGTGGAATTTTCCGGCAGCTGACGTCGGTAAATTCCGTCAAAGCGCCGAGTAGAAAAAAATTAAAAAAATTAAAAATAAAAATACTGTTGAGAGTTATTTAAAGTAGCAGTACAACTACAACTATACGCAGCAGTTAAAAATATGTTAATATCTATATATAAAAATTAACATATAAAAAAATAAATCAAATAAATAAATAAATGATATGATTATGTAATTATTAATATTATTAATGTGAGTGAAAGTAACAGCTATCAATATTTAATATGGGGTAAGCCAATGGGGCGCCCCTGTGCGTTGTGCGCCCTCCTTTCCCCTTGCAAACAAAAATAAATAAAGGAAAAGCTCATTTTAATTTATATTTTGTATGCTCCATAGCTAATTAATATAATTAAGGTGGGTAGGAGAAAAAGAAGAAAAAGGGCAGCAAAGTCATTACCTTTTCTGTAGTGTTAGGTTGTGGGGAGTGACATGGAAAAGTGGGCCATGTGAATTGTGGTTTATTTTTGCTCAACTTCGTAATATGAAAATAATTTGAAGGTTTAGAAGGAAAAAGTTGGGTAATAAAATTCCTATGTGAAATGTGTTTGCCTTCTTCCCCAAACATGCCTTCTCCAATCTACAACGGCAAAGGATATGGGATTGATACTTTGTCGGTTAGTTTGATGGTCTTATTAAATTACAAGAATACATACCCCTAATAATTTAAAATCAATGCATCTCTATATTTGTTTTTGTCATCGGTGTCTGGTTGCTCTTCAATTTTCATCAATATTGCAAGTACTCAAAAGATGGATATGAATTTTGTGTAATCATATGATTCATTTTTTACATTAGTAGTTTAATCAAACTTCCATCTCCTCTTTGACAAAAATCTTGAAAAAAGTTCATCCACACCAATTCAAACACCCGTTTATTGAATCGTTAACAATTTCTTATCAAAATATATATCATCATAGTCGCTTAATAATTTAGATTAATTGTGTTTCTGTATATGTTTGTTGTCGCTGTCACCTTGTTCTTCAATTTTTGTGTTTTTACTGGCCTTACTTTGATTGATCATTATAAGTAGTCAAAGGATGATTATGAGCTTATACAAACTATGACCTATTTGCCACATTCTCATTCTCATGTTCAATAAGTACACCCTCTCTTGTTTTCTTGCTATAAACAATAAACTTAAAATCCTGTCTGATTAGATAATTGTTCTTTGGGCCTGGAGATCATAAAAAATCTCAAGTTGCCAATATTATATAGTTAATACTGCATTGATAAGCTACTTTAGGTTGCTTAATTGTTAATGCTCCTCCAATAGATTCCACCATATTTTGTAATAAAATTATCTTTGTAATTATAAAGGAACCTACTTTATGTTGTTATTTATTATTTGAAGATGCTTGCTTGCTCCATCATTATTATTTTTTTTTTTACCTCTTAAAAGAATTAGTCATCAATATTTTCCTGTGCCACTTGCAAAAGGCCTTTCTTTGTTGTCTTTTTCAATTTTCCCTTCAAACAAATTAGGGCCTATTCCTTTGGCTTTTGGTTGTTTTGTAGAAAATATTGTGGGATAATGTCTTTTGAGAAAAAATTTGAAAAATGTGTCATGTGTTTCTTTTTTATTTTGAAAAAACAAGAAAAATAAATTGACAATGAGTTGTTTGTTCTTTTGTGTTTTGGGAGGAAATAAATTTTACTGTTGATATCAAATCAATTACTTTTTGATTCGATTTATAGGGTGAGAATGATTTGTATATATATATATATATATATATATATTTGTAATTATTAAAATATAGTTTTTGGTGTTTTGTAAATGGATTGTGAGGGCTTTTTGGGCATTGAAATTTTACTTTTTGGAAGAAGAATTGGAAAACATATACCTATTTTGTAATTGTCCTGGAAGAATGAAAACTTTTTGGAAAAAGCCAAAAGAACAAAGGAGGTGTTTGGTTTTATTTCTAAACCCCATTTTCACCAATTCTACTATTCCAAAAACAGAAACCATAACTTTTTAGAAATTTTCACCCAATACAATTTTTATTTTTATTTTCAAATATTTTTCAATAACCTATATGTCTTTTTCCAATAACATATATATCTTCTCTCTATATTCCATTATTTTTATATTTCTCCACTTACAACCTATTAAACCAATATGATCATTACATT
>JACGDI010005581.1:171766-207443 GCA_014898725.1 Jacaranda copaia
TTTGGGCCACCACACTAAGAAATCTTTGGGCTTTACACTTTGATTAAGTGGGCCAATAATGAGTAGGAGCCCAAGTTTTGATGTTATCCAAGTCCAACCCCAAACTCATCAAAATAGCAATTCCATGAACACAAAGCCAATGTTGTTCGCTTGTTATCAATATACGCCGTAAACAAATAATTAGGAGGGACATGTTACGCTATTGTCCATTGTCATAGGAAGAGCCGAGGTGCTTTTATGAATGATCTTCTTCCAAATTTAACCTCCTTTATTACCCTTGGATTATACATTCTAATAAAAAAAATGAAATATTTTAATATTATTTCATACAAATCATAGTCAAAAGTCGAGATATACTATAATTCACCTCAAAACACAATATTAGCAAGTGCTAATGCAAGAATTGATTTGATACACTCCTTATCATGAAAAATCAACAACAATAATTAAAGCGAAAAAAAGTAAAATAGAAGTAAAGATAAAGACAAATTAACATAAAACCCACCATACAATAGATCCAAATCCAAGGAGACATTGAAAAAAGAAAAGAAAATATGACATGAAAATGACAAATTAATCCATGATATATTTTTATTGTCTCAATGAATGGAATAAATTATAACCTAAACATATTAAACCCAAAAATAAAAAATGTTAAACTAAAAAAAAAAGGAAAGAAATAAAAATACAAATATTTAGATATGTCAAGCTATTCCATGTCAAACGTTCACAGCTTTGCATAGGAACATGAGCGACGACGGCGGCGAAGGAGATTCACCACCCAGTCTGCCGCCGCTGCTGCTGCCGCTGCCGCTGCCGCTGCCGAGAAAAACCCTTTCATAATAATCTACACAGAACAACGACAACGAAAGCTCCAACTCATGCCGAGTTCGAACCCGCGTCTCGACCTCAGCTCCGCCGCCCACTCTCAGCTTCCTCAGTCGGCTCAGCACCGGCTTGACGCACACCACGTACAGCCTCCGGTAGCCTCCCAGTGCAGCCACCACTGTCCTCACGCCTTCAGGCGGCGGAGAGAGGTGGCGGAAGCAGAGGTGCTCCCACAGCGAGTCGTTCCGAGTCAATGCGCACCAGAGGCGGCAGACGCAGGCGGCGACACCCAGCGAGCGGTCGTCAAGCCGTTTGAGTATTTCAATGAGCACATCCACATTGTCATTGATGCAGAACTTGGCCCTCTTCTCTATTTTCCCTGGGGTTTCATACTCCGGTAGCTCATGCACTCGCACCATGTTTACGCTAATTAGTTTCTTGAAATCTGTGGAAGAATGGGCAGTTTAATAATGTATTTGATGTATTAATAGAAAGCTGTGGGAGAAGTAAGTTGGGGGGATTTATAGGAAGAGAAAACACCCCAAGGAAAAAACAAAATAAAAAAGAAAAGAAAAGAAAATATATTAGATGTACTGCTAATAGATGATTTGCAAAATTGTCATTCCATATATTTAGTGATCATATTGACATGATTGGATAATCTCATTACCCCGAGTGCCCTCATCCATTCGTCATTAAAGATGCGCTAACATTTTAGTGTACTGCAATTATTTATGATTTATCAAAATGAATTGATTTAAACCTTATATAATTATCATTAGGATTCTCTTAAACACCCTAACTCTTTGTGGTTCCGGCTAGGTTTAAATCTCAACTTCGTCGTGAATATCGTACCACAAGTAGCTACACTTATGGGGTGTTTAGCTAAACTTATTTAAAAGGTTTTATAAACTCCTATATCTTATAAGATATTTTTGGAACTTTTAAAATGTTAGATCTTTTTCTAAAATTAAGTTTTTAAAGTGTTTGGAAAAAATAAGATCTTAAACTTATAATATGTTGGTAATGTCAATTTTGTAATTACTATTATTAATATTAAGAGAGCTTGTTAAAATGTTCAAAATAAGTTACGAACCCCTTACTTTTTTAAAAAGAACTTGTAAACTCCTAACATCTTATTTTTTAAGTTTATAAGTTCTTTTTTTCAAAAAAAATTACCAAATACTCTTTAACTTATTAATTTCTACAAGTTATTGGCCGCAACAATTTTATTTGAGATACAGACTAATAATTATATAATAAAATAAAATTAATTGTATTGATGCTAAATTTACAAGTGCATTATCACGACTAAATAAAAATTATTGTTAATAATATCACTTTATGAATACTATTAGCTGCAATTTTCACATTTATTTTATTTGTAGAGTAGGGAACTTAATACTGGAAAACACACACTAACACTTTTGGTGTGTGTATATGTTTGTTAGGGAAGGGGGGCTCAAGGGAGTGAGGGGCGGGGTTGGAAGGTGGCATCTGACGAAGAAGAGAAGAGGCCAAAGGGAAAGGGGACAAGTGGGGCAACCCCTAAAAGGCTATAAAAAATTTGCATTGAAATAGTATGAGTTTGGCGGTAAATTCAATTGAAAATTATTGCTTTATTGTTTGTTTTAAACGCATTGACTATTGAGTGGAGAGGGCCATTCATTAGTGAACGTTGTGGATTGTGGGATGGTTCTCCAAAAAGTAAACGTTGTGTGTGTGTGTGTATTGAGGTTTGTGTTTTGTTGTTGCTTATGATTAGGGTTCCTTTGCATGGAAGCTCTCATCAAAGTCACGTGTTTTCATTTTTTTACAGTAATTACCATGGTGCGTTGTCCTTGCGTGCATATTAATTTATTATACTATTTATATTAAATTATATTAATAAATAAAGTACTTAAATTTTTTCAGTGTATATTGGTAATAACACAATTTAAATAATAATCACATTAACATCATACAATAGTAATTATTCATTAATATAAACTAATATTTAGTAAATTAAAGTTTAAAATTATTAAATATATCTACCTATGTATTCCATAAATTTTGTTATTTTGTTTTCACTATTTATTTGTGTTTTTAATGTTAAATTAATTGATAAATTCACTTTTAAAATTAAATTAAAAATTAAGGATATAATTGATAAAATAAATTTTGATATAACATGATACAACCGCTACTTTAAATGTGTAAAGGGGTTCTTTTTTTTTTTAATATAGTATAGATATGCAAAACAAAATCACACCATTTTATTTGGACATGGACTTAATCTAATATACCTTAATCTTTATAAACTTTTGAGGTTTTCGGAGTGTCTGAGAAACATTAACACTTATGCACCCAAAACCAATGTACTAGCAAAAAAAAGGGTCAAATGTTTAATCTTAGTACTCACAAAAAAAAAAGTAACAAAACCCTTCAAATAAATTTAATAGGCGCAAGAAAATTTTTTGTCCAACTTGTTACAATAAGTGTGACTAGAGATGGCAAGTATCCTTTGAGGTCACCCACACCCACTAATATGGATACAGCCACTTAATAGGTTGACAAGTTAATGAAATCAAGAAACAAAGTATGCAATCTTTTCCTTAGGACAAAAATTTTATTTAGACAGCCTTGGCAAAATGCTTAGACTGAATTGATCAGGAAACGTTGGTATCCAATGTAAATATAGCATCCTAAGTCAAAAGGCTGTTGGGAGTTGGACATATCAAAGCCATGTTAAATTTATTTGATTCACAATCAAGCATTTTTAAGAAAAAGGGTTAAACAAATGTCATATTTGTTTTATGACATAAAATAAAAGATTAAGCCTATTGAAACAAAAGATTTAAGCCGTCTAATAATACAGTGCCCGAGGTCTAATAAAAGAGAAGCAAAAGCTTTATGAATTATGGTCACAGAATTTCATCTGATTGTCCTAAGGTGTTGGATTTTAATCCACAGAAGAAACTGTCTTTTGTCACAGATGACTGTTCTCTACTGTGTTGGATTTTTGTTTGATGGGCACATTTTTTTTTTCACACAAACACACAGCAGTACAGCACAGCACAGGTTGGTGATTCTTGATTATGAGGGGAAATTTGATACATAGTTGTCCGCAAGCTTTCAAGAAAGCCCAGGAAAAGCCCAACAACTATTTTTCACAATTTTCACTTACCCCCTCAACTTCTATCATATGTACTTTGCTGTGGCATTTGCGCCAACTTGGAGTAAAAGTCAAACACATAGTTTTACTTCTGTGAGGCCATCTATATGTGTACACATATACGATCTCTTCTACCCCCCGCCCCCCCGGCCATGACTTTGTAACTTTCTGCAGGAAAATCGTATCAATATGGCCGCAAAAGTTTAACCTATGATTTGACGTTGATGTAACATATAGGGATTGATGATTTGATTTGATATGATAAATTTATAGAGATAAAACTCTTACCCTGACTCCTTTTTTTGTCATTAGCATCATTACGTCATGGCATCCAAAGCACTTGCCCACTTGGATTGGATTATAGTTTGTAAATGGTAAATTGAAAATCAACTTATACAATAGTATTAATTTTTTCTTGTTTCCCTTTCAGACAGCTTTCAAATGTACATACATAAATAAAACTTATTCCACGGCCAGTGGGGTTTTGTTCAAATAGTAAAATTGAGAAAATCTTGTTCTGATTCCATCTATTAATGAGTATTGGTGTACTGTCACAGTAATTTCTTTCCTGTAGAAATATATATTAGTCATTAAATAATATGATATGTTTTGATGCCCCGAATAATATAATCGATCATTTTCTTAAAAAGGAAAACCATACAGGAGCTATGAAAATGAAACCTCATACTTGAGTTTCGTGGACAAATTATTCAGCATTGAACGTCAATTTCCTAACCTAATCCCCAAAGATAATGTTGTGTTCTTATCCATTTAATGAGACAATAAGAAAAGTCAATCAAACTGGCATATAATACTTCATTTATTTTTGTTATTTGGAAAGCAAAAAATATTTAAGTGCCTGTTAGGGTCTCAGGTGATGAAAAACAAGTGAATACAACTTCGGGATCAAAACTATACAAAATGAACAAACAAGAGATAAAAGGTAAACAGAAAAGGTCTTGGAAAAGAAACAAATCGCACTGCACTTTGCAGACACACTTATACCTCCCACACACACAGAGAAGACATGCAAGTTCTAACTGCTCTCATACCACAATGTAGAATACTGAAAAATCAACAGCATCAAAAGAAAAGGGTCCTTTTAATTTAATTAGGGCCATCCTTTTCAATAGCGAACTACCATCAGCAGAGACCTCCTTGCCAAGATCCCAACTGATCTTTGTAATTTGTATACAGCCAAAAAGTGTACTGTTTGAAATGTCCTAATCATCTCAGACATTGGCATCTTATTTTCACCCTTCTCTTAGAATACTCAAATTGAAAGACACTCCCACATCCCACAGAATTTAATGCAGCAAAACCTTGATAAATCTCGACCTATAGAGCACTCCAACATCGCTCAAGTTGAAATGAATACTTAAAATTCAGAATTTATTGGGAATCAAGATAAAAACATAAGTTCTTATATGACATAATTTCTCAGGCCATCAACACAGTCATTTTTTAATACTACGGGCAACTCTAGTTCTCCGGTAATCAGCCAGAGTAAATTTTCCAGTTTGGCTTATCACTGTTCATCTTAATTATGCTGCATGGTTACAGCATTAACTCATAACCTAATGGCAAATACCTCCCTATCAATAATTTAGAGGTGCAGTCTCAGAAAGTCACTGTAGACAGTAATGAGTTAGGCTAAATCGACCAAGCAATAGCGATAGGGATGGGAATCCATTTACCGGGTCTACTATGTACATAGCACTCTGCATGCAACCTTTTTCATCGTAGCAGAGAATCAAAGGATAAATGATGCTGGTCATCCTTGAGCAATCCCCTTTCTTATAAGCATATCATATACTTTATCGACCTTGCCTGGATCAACATTAAACAGGCCATGTGCATCAGATTTCTTAGTTACATTTCCCTTTAAAATCCCCATTGACAAGGTTTGCAGCATGTTGAGATAATGTGTTGGTAGGATTCTGATCTCCCCACATAGCTGTTTCTCCTGCACGCGTGCAGTTCAGAAGAGATTCAATCAGAAATCAATACAAACCGCTCATTGAAATCAAGCACTTGCGTCCAAACAAGAAAGGAAGAATGAAAAGAGTTAGTTGGCAAAGATTTAATCAGCATATCCACAGCTTCGGGCGATTTTGGGAAACTCAATCATTAATTCTTATGGAAATGAGCAACTAGAGATATAATAGTAAATCTTACAGCTTCAGATAGTATATCAGCTCCTATAAATCCAGTGACATCCCAGTTATCTGAAATGTCAGAACCAGTGAGTCCTTTAGCGTTTGCTGAAGAGTCCTTTTCACTGGGATCTAATACAGATGGGCTCTTGTTACCAACCCAAGGGCCGGTATCTTGTTCTCCTTTATGATGATTAACTCTTTGCAAATATTTGCCACTGGGACCAGCCTGGGAACCTTCCTTCACTCGACGGGCATTTTCCTCACTTTCCTTCTTCATTTTCTGTTCAATGAATCTCTCAGCCTCAGCAGACGTGCGGCAACCAGCAGCTCGAGCTTCCTGCATAAGCAGTACTTTCAGATTATTTACAATGAAATTGAAACAGTGATGACAAGCATAAGGAAGGGCATCTCTTCTCTAAGCTTCCTACTTGTATGTAACCAGACCACTACCTGTTACTAGGATGCAGAACATAAATAAAATAAAGACATCAAAACAGAGGGAAAGGATTAGAGAGAAAAGGTAATGAAATCCAAGAAGCGTAGCGGAGCATATCTCCTTAAGGAGATAGCTTTAATTCAAATAGTGTCACAACATCTACTCTTTCCAAGAAACTCTCCAAACTTTAGAGGAAATCAATTCAACATTGTGCCATATGGGTGGGCCGACCAGCGATAAAAGCAATCTCGGTGACCATTCCTTCACTCCCTGCCAATAAATACTCCAGCTTATCTAACAACAAGACTCTAACAAGCGAAAAGTGGCACGTCGAAAAAGACCAAGGATTCAATTTGAGAAGCAGACATTTTCTCCCATTTTCATTGGTTGGAACCAAGGTGTAAACTGTAAAGATTTTGGTGTAACAACAAATTAAGAAGGATTAGTCTATAAAGTGAACTGTAAAATGAACTATAAAGGATAAGACAGAGTCCTAATGTTGCTTTTCTACTCCTGATATAGGCTATGTTCTTCTTATAAATGCAGGTGCATCTAGCCCTCTAGCTTACCGGCTCCTTTTTTCTATATAAAAAGTGGAGAAGGCACTCTTTATATTATAAGTGGTTCTCTGACTTTCTATAGAATAGCTAAAATACAATTCACCACAGAGATTCTTGCTTCCCTTACAACACACATGAAATCAATGGTGTTGAAGGAAACAAAAGGTGGAGCAGTTGGCAAAGTTAGAGGGAATTGTAACGATTGCTGGTCAATGGGTCTATTTGCCTTCCTAGATGTTTGATTCAGTCACCTGTTCCAGACACAAGGCAGATAAAATGCATCCAAAGCAACAACATGGGTTAAAAAACGGGACCGGTTGGACCGTCGATCGGCCAGTAAACCGGTCCGGTTTTCTCAAAAAATCAGAAAATTCAAAAAAGCGCCCTATTTTGTTAAAACCATTCAAATCTGCCCGTCAGACCAGTGAACTGTTCACGGTTCAATTGAACTGAACCGATTTTTTAATTTAATTTTTTACAAAATTAATTTTTTTTTTCAATTTTTTTTTTTGTCCAAGTACAAAGTTTGAAGGTTAAGGTACACCTTACAAGCTATCTAAAAGTAAAAAAAATACATTGATTTAGAGTTTAGACTTTAGAAGTAACTCATACACTCTTAACTTTAAACTTTAAACTTGAAATATTTAAATTGTTGTGATCATTTATAATATGAATTGTGAAATTTGGATTGTGACATTAGACAATACCATTTAAACTCTTTATGTTTTATATTTTGGCATTTTATTAATTTTTAAGTAATATATATAATACAAATATATATATATATATATATATTTCGCAATTATAACATCACGATTCAATTGCGATTCATCTACGGTCCGACCAACTGTTGAACCAATAAACCGTGAATCAGTAAATTTTCCGGTTCAATAAACGGTCCGATTTTTCGAACACTGAACAACAACCATGTTCTTGACATATTCAGCATCTGTACAGGCCAAGCAATTAGGTTTTGCAATTTTTGGAAAAAAAAAATGCTAATTAATCTAGTTTTACCACATCAATGTGTACAAGCATTGTATTCTTTTCAGCAATTTTCTGTCTCTTAAGCTGATTTTCTTACTTAGGCTGAAAAATTACAAAACAAAAAAAAAAATTGAGAAAGAGTTCATCTAGAAAACCTTTCGATAAAAGCAGCCTGCAAGTGAAAAGAGATCTGTTGAGCACTAAGCCACTAAGTTGGAAGCAGACTATTGGATAAACACACTTCTTTCTGTATCTATTTTGGACAAATTTCACTGGACATATAGCTAAAATTCAAACCAGCAGCTCACAAGTCCGATATTTCCTGCTGAATCCAAAATACAAAAAACCTATGGCCAAATATTTTGTTTATTTTATTCTTTAAGGATTAATAGGTCATCGTGCCAATTAGAGTTCAGCTTTTAAACCACGATATAGATTGCCCAGTTTTTACCAACAACAATGACCTGACTGGACAAATCAAATGGAGCAAAGAAAGCAATAAACAAATTACAGCTAACACACAAAGCAACCATAAGAAGGGGGGAAAAGGAAAAATGGTATTGGTCATCCCATCTTCCTCAACTTTGACAATGTTAAGTGTCAATTACGAAAATTCAGTCAAATGAAAATTTTACCATGGTCCGGTAGGACCCACTGACCAAAAATTTCAATAATAATTATCTCCTGAACAGCATTCAGAGTTAAGAGTGAATCTTATTAAGAGAAATACCTGCTTGTTACAGAAATCGTGAGAACCATGATTATATTACAGATGATACTTAGGAACCGCATAACGGTGTACATCGTACCTGAAGGTGTTGTATTCTTTTCATAATTCGATGCTCTGCGACAACACTCCTTAGCAACTGATCATGTTCCTCTTTAGAATGATATCGCATGAACACCCAGTACTGATGGCACAATTCCTTCTCTTCCAGGGTAAGGTCCTCCTCAAAAGGGTCAGGATATAGTAAATTTCTTTCCAAAATGAAATCTTTCCTCCTTTTTCTTTCATCAAGCCTGCAAATCAAAGAAAAACAAAAATTAAAAAGAGAATGCACCAGTTCAAGTAGCAAGCATGCCTCAAACTGAAAGGTGTGCCATCATCTGACCTAATTATGTCATTACTTCAAGCAATGATAACCAGAAAAGTTGAATAAATATCTAAAGATTATATTTGAACATCTAAATGCAACAGAAGCACTTAAATGTGAAACTATGGATTAAAAGAGAGCTCAAAGCATCTGAGAAATGTTCATGTTCAACAAGAAAAAATCAAGAAAAGCAAAAAGAAACTGTAGAACTATAAAGAAGTGGAGCGCTTAAAAATAAATCATTGGCACATGTGAAAGTCAGAATGTTTCTGGGGCATATTAAACCTGATCTGGTGTTCCTCATTCTCCCTTAGTGCAGGAGATCTGAGAGGACATTTAAGGGGTATAAATAAAGAGATAAGTTGCCAGAGATTTGTTAGGGTAAGTCGAAAACTCTTGTATCTTTTAATAAGATTCGCATACTTCACCATCTACAGAGCTGAAAGTTAGATTTTTCTTAATGATGAGTTTCCTTCGTTGTCTGCACGTGGGTTTATGCTTGTAGACAATAAGGGACTTACAAACAAATTGAGATTGCCAAGAATAATTGCTGGTTGGAGTAGATTCTGAGAATTCATTAGCGCACGCGGTCAGTTTAGTTTGAGGTAAATCATGAATAAATAGGATGTGACTTAACAGTATTTTAGTTACAGTATTCACAACTCACAAGATCAGAAGAAGCTGCTGTATTTGTAACTTAGTGAACATGTAAATCCAATATGAAGGTTTTGACTCAGGCATCCAATGTTATGCTGCTGTATTTGTAAGGAAATGGTGCGTTTAACATTGTCTCAGCCAAAATTTCTTCGGAAAAAATCAACTAGGATTGGTTTAACTCATTCTTGAAAGATTGTTAATTCTTATTCCTAGTTTTCTTTAGGCAGTTATTTGACTTGTTTATATTTACAGCTTTATCACCAAAGTATACCAGAAAAATAGTGATGTTGTATGGATACCCACTAATTTGAATTTCTAGCCTATATAACCCTTCATTCTAGTCAACAAATAATCTTTTCTTTGTATCCAGGATCCTCAACAGTAAATAGCTGCCTCAAGTAGCTTCCTCCAATTTTGCTCGTTATAAATTATTTGAGTGTTGAATCCAAATGAAAGCAAAATTATTCACACAGGTAGCTCAATATCTGAATCATTCCCAAGATTGCAAAATCTGGAACTTGATTTTTCACCAAACTGCACCTTATCGATTGGATCATTAAATCCAAGTCAAACATATAAAAGTACTCTGAACGAAAAATATAGCCCTAGCCTCCAATCTAATAAATATTCGAAGTGCTTCATACCCATTACAAAATAAGGCTCATGCGAATGATAAACCTAAGTATATAACATGGCTGTGCAAACACCCACCGAAATACACATCTTTGATTCTTCTATGTTGACTAATAATATATTCTTAGGGGTGTAAACGAATATTAAACGGATCAGATACACTATTTTCATATTCGTATCCGTTTGACTTTTCGAATATTTTGATACGGATACAGATTTGACGGATATTTAAAAATGATATCCAAATTCGTATCCGTCAGATATCGATCGAATTCAGATATATCCGTATTCGATTATAATTATTTAGATGCATACATATTTTATTAAACCTATCCGTATTTGAATTATTATTTTATGTTTATATTCAATGATAAGTATTTAGATATCCATTTACAAATATTTAAATACATGAATCTACGAACTTATAACGAATATATATTTTAATTAATAGAAAGAACTATATAATCTTATTAAAATGAAAACAATCAAACAAATAGCATAATTTTTAATTAATAATTGGCTTTATAATTGATTATTAGTACTTATTAATAATAATAATGGCATTTAAGTATATTAATTATAAAGTCAACTAACAATAATTATGTTGATTAAATTTATTTTTTAATTTTTTTTTCTATATTACAATAATTTTTTAAATTTATTCTTTTTTCTTTCCAATTCTTCAATTATAATTTATATATATACATATATAGATTATGAAATTTTTATTGAAAAATATAAATAATATATTATTTAATAAATATATATTCAGATTAGATATCAAACGGATCAAATACACATTTACCATATCCATATCTATTTATAATCTAATATCTACTAATCGAATACGGATAATATTTACTTTAAACGGATATGGATAAATTTTGTATAAATAGATACGAATGTGAACGGTAAACAAATTTTTGAATATCCATTTACAGCCCTATATATTCTCTTGAGTAGAAAGTGCCAGCATTACATTGCTTTGAGCAGTAACCTATACTTGTCTTCACATATCTCCAAGTTGTATTGCTGAAAAAGGTCCGAGAACTTCAACATTGATTTTAGGTAAATTAACAAAATGCTAAGAAAAACCAACCAAAAAAGAGGGTGTGAAAGAGTACACAGTTTTCCCCATAATGCACTAACCTTGCAACCATCAATCAAAGGATTGAAGAGAGCAAAAAATGAAATGAAAAGAAGAAGAAGAAGATAGTGGAAAAAGAAGCTAAACCTTACCGTTTTGAATATATATGCAAAACTCGTAGTTTTAGTTCACGCTCAGCTTCAGTATCTGTCTCCTTGAATTCCATGTCAGCCAGTAACTGCTCAGCATCATTGTCATACTCAATTTCAAACTCTTGCCTCTTAGAATTATATCCACTTAATTCTTTCATGGAAACACCCTCATCCCCCGATGTCCTTGGTTTTTTCTCTCCAATGCTCCTGTCTGTATGAAACTTATGAGACATGACACACATGCTATTTTGGCATTTTATAACATGACATATAAAATTTTGACTTACATAAAACTCCCAAGAATAATTATCATGAGAAAGATCCTTGCTGTGCAACTAAATCTCAAACATACTCCCTACTCAACAATAACAATCATGAAAACATTCCTGCTGCATAAACAAATCTAAACACTAATCCTATTAGTGATACTAGCAAAATACACATGCATTGCACGTAGAGAACATATTCTTTTTCTACCACATCCATACCAATATTATAGCAAATTACTCCACTCGGAGTAGATCAGTTGAAATAATGAAAGTTATGCATGTACATTTAAGCTATTGTCCTAGTATTAGTTGAGAGTCAGTGGTGTCGCATCTTGAATGAGATTATTGTCTTGGGGGAAAATGGTTCCCACTTTACAAAATAGGGCCATATCTAAGACATCCCAAAAAGAAAATAGGAGATAAATTCAGACAGACCGAGTACCAAATGAATTTTTAAATTCAAATCTTAAAATCTTGAAATATAAAAATAATCTAATACGAATTTTTACTAATTCAAACATGAAATCTTTTAAGATCGCATCAAACTAATATGTATGTCATTTAGCTAGCACATAAAGTATGCATTAATTAGCTTATCATTTTTCAGTAAATGAATTAGAAGGATGTTTTTCCTTGTAGTTTTTCTTGCATATTAACAATATTTCAAGTCAATCGTTGCAAATTGTAATGAAGCTTAATTAGTGGAAAAAGTAAGTTAGGTTAATTAATTTTTTTTTTACCTAGTCAACTAGTTACTTTTAAAAACTATCACAATTCTGGCCCATTACATTGGAGCTCATTACAACTGTTAGACTATCAGGATTGATTGTTAATTCTTGTTTTGATTTTCAAACACATTGGCCATCCAAATCTAAAATTGAGTTTTTAAATGCAAAATTCAGAAGGTACAGAAAAAGCACAATTTGATAGAACCATTTTCAGATTGTTTTATAATTTGCTATTCTAAAATCAGATTTCAGAAGCTGAGCCAAACTCAAATTTTTAAATATTTCCATGCCATTTTTTAAAACAATCACAGTGAAATTTGTAAAAGAAATAAATTACATAGATTTTCCATTCTTAAGTTCCACATTAGCAAAGGTAATAATTACAATAGGGAGCGACCATACCACAAACTACGTACACATGTAATGATTAACTATCTCATAGTCAAGTTACACATAGATCCACATATACAAAGCAAAATAAAATAAGGCGCACACAGTTAGAAAGTTGAGATAATCATGATCTTTTCTTTTTTGGCCCAAAAATATTTCTGAAGTAATGCTAGCCAATTAGTGAGAAATAGAGTCTGCTAAAACAGTTAGTGCATAACTATAGTACACAGACACGCTGATATGGGCACTGCAATTTTTATAAATTTTAAAACATGACACACACAATCACAACTATCCAATATAAATCTTATATACAGAATTGTACATATGGACTCACAAAATCTACATATATAAATGACAAAGGATTTCTAGAAATACAGGTATGGGTACGATGAGAAAAATATTCATACTAGTTATAGTGTTGGATCTCTATTATTGTGTACTATGATATTACAGGAAAAAGAAAAAAGCAACCTTAAAAAGAAAAATTCAAGCTGAGAGTAAATAAATTGAAATGAT
This sequence comes from Jacaranda copaia, assembly GCA_014898725.1. NCBI lineage: Eukaryota > Viridiplantae > Streptophyta > Magnoliopsida > Lamiales > Bignoniaceae > Jacaranda > Jacaranda copaia. The sequence continues at coordinate 185,420 of JACGDI010005581.1, forward strand.
ATAATGATATTTTTTAATTAATTTTAGAAATTTTTTATTTTTAGTTAAAAATTTTAACTCCTAAAGTTTATAAAATATGAAAAAGAAAAACCACTATTTACTTCCCATATTGGTGTTGTGTCCTTCCTTTGTTGGAATGTTTTACTTTTTGTGTAATTTCTAGAACACATTTAACGTGTCCAACACGTAGTCATGTCAGTGTCATGTCCATTCCAGTACTACATATATCGATTTGCGGAGTTGGTTCATTATAGGTGCATAGATTTATCCCACTTTTGAGATTGTTATAAACAAATGCAATGCTTCTTTCTCAAAAATTGAGAAGGCAAATGCATTTACTGGTATGGCTTTCACCATTTAGCGGCCACAACCCTGTTTGTAGCTAAAGTCTTTGACATGTTCAGATATTTAGCTATTTTCTAGCCAATGACCTTTTAACTGTAGTAAGAACTTATTTTAAAAAGATGTAGGACAATAAGTATAGGACTCTTAAACTTAATTTTCCACCTTAGCCATCACTTTAAGCAAGGGTTGGAACTAACTCATAGAGGACTCAACAACAGACATTTTTCTTCTACCTCAGCCATCATTTAATTGCTTGCTGTTTAATATCAATTATTGCTAATGTTATCATTATTAAGCAAGGGCATCAATGCCAAGCCACAAAGGGAAGAAACACATCCAAGAATCAAGCTCCATACTTCTATAATAGTATAGATACAGATTATGTAGAAATTTAATGATTGACTCCTTCAACATGTACTACTTACCTCAACCCTTTCACTTGACAGACAACATTGCCACAATAGAAAATCAACTGTCAGATCTGCTTATGTACGGTAATCTCCACCCCCATTTCTGGAAGCTTTTATTAAATTTGAAATATTCCAATAATAGTTAAAATTGATATCTCATACAGTTCTATATCAGGTAAGATTTATACAGTTTCATATCCTTAACAACCACCTGTCTACAGATTAAACAAAAAACACACGAAATAGCATTATGATGTCTAGCATTTTTTGGCAAGAAGGTGAAATTGCTCACGAGTCCAAGAAGCTGCACATTATCTCAGGATGTCACAGATGGGCCCAAAACCAGATTTCTTAGTTTGGATTCACATATTCAAATAGAGTATCAAAAAATGATGACGATCAAACTGTGAGCAATGTGATGTGAGGCGTATGCCAAAGTATATGCCTTTGTAAAATGCAATGACAGGGAAAAGCATAGTACATAAATGGCTTGTTCTTCTAATATATGCAGAACATACAAACTAACTCATCAATTGAACATATTCCAGAAAAGACATTCCACCACTGACTAACTCGTTCAAAATTTGACTCCAAAACACCCTAAAGAAAATAGACAAAGGCAGGAAGCACTATATCAACTACTGATTAGCAATATGGAAAAAGATGATCAATTGTCCAATGTATGCTCGGACAGAAAGAGAGGTGGAAAGCATAGATGGCACCAATGGAGGTGAGCGCCACAATGGTCTCACGAGAATGCGCACCTTCCACTTTGATGGCATTTAGACCATCAGTGCTAGGGACTTTGCTGGATGTCCTCTCACTGGCTCCTGTCAACATTTTACCACCGCTAGAACCACCAGCAATGTCTACATCTGAGTCGGAGAATAGATTAGTTTGTGCAATTTCATGACACTCATCACTAAAGAATAACATAAAAATACATTGTCATTTGTCCATGTGTGAGAACTTTCTATTGCAAGAATGACAGCCATCGAGTTCCACATGGACAAGATACTGTACCAGAAGAGATGCTTGAGGAGGAGCGTCCTGGTTGACCTTCTTTTCTTTGATCTTCCACCCTGACCACACAAAACCAAATGGAATTAGAATGAATATCAAAGAGGTTCAATTACTAAATACACAGAAAAGGTGTCCAAATATACTTGATTCTTGCAGAAAAATGAGACTCTTGTTTCCCATCAACCTCCCCAGAAGGGGTAGCTCCTGAGAAGCAATAGACAATTAGCTTAAAGTTAGCAAGCACAGTACAGAGGAACCCTGAACCCTAACGAATAACAAATAACAAAATCACCAAAAAAAAGGATCACTGATACATATCGACAAGCACCTTTCTTGGTTTCATTGTGTTCTTTGGCCATAGCAATGAGTTCCTCCCTACTTTTGCCCATCACATGAGACATGTCCTAGCAAAAAAAGCATGATTGTGTAGTTAAGGCCATGCTTTCAAGTTAAAGCATACAGAAGAATAGATAAGTGTGGAGAACAATATGCCATACCGGAAGAGGGAAGCATGGAGAGTTCATATATATTTTATCATAATGCTCAATACATTGTGATTTACTCTTAGTTCCAACATGTTCAGCTACTTCACTCCAATTCCATAGTCCATACATTTCAAGACCCTGAGAAACAAGTATAACCTTTACAAAATACAGTGATAGAAATAGGTCCTCGCTAACATGCTGGTAAGCAATAACCATTTTAGGTATCACATAACAATGAATTATATCATAAAAAGAACAACTTCGGCTTTAATTTGAGAACCTCTATAATAGAAGTTTAATACTATAGTCTACAAATGAAATCAAAAACAGAGCTTCCAAACAAACAAAGAAATACAAAATACCTCCAGAAGTAACATCTCCTCATCAGCATTCCAGTCAGGACATAAAAGGGGAAATGCCAGATTATCCTGTTGATACAGAAATGATTGTATGCAGTAGCAGAAAGTAATTGACCCAGTAACAGTGTAAAATTCTGTTATCCGAGCATTAATAAGAAAATATGCAGGCACGACAAAGGCAATACAAAAGGATAGTTATCCAAATAGTGATTGCCACCCTAGCAAAGAAACAAACTTCAAAAATTGGACATATTCACATTTCCAACAGTATGATATCTGAGATGCCTCTTCACCTCAGGGAATATATAATGAAACATGCAAACTGACATTGCACCCAACAGAAACTTTTGCCTCTATCCAATTCAGTTGTTCTTCAGAACAGCAGAACTCCCAGCAAAATTTTTATTGATGCATAGACTTTGTTCTTTGTCAAGAAATTCTTTTTTCAACAGGAAATAAAGATGAGCAGCAAAAAGAATTGCGACACAACAACTAAACCATGGAGGCATCTGCACATTGCTCTTGAAAGGGTAGAAAATCAAGAAAGGAGAAACAAATTGGGAATGGAAGTAGCACATAACCTTACACATCATTTGGTGAAATAATTTTGATGTTCAAGTTTGAGATTGTCAGAACCATGAAACATATGTTCTCTTTATGGTACCCATCTCACAAAATAAGCATCATGGAGTCAAAGGCTGGCATTCCAAGAGCAAATACTAAAACCAAGAGGCAGAAAGCAGAAAGTTGAAAATAAAATGGAAAAAATAATTTGCTAGATTCATGTCATTACTCCTCTGTCTCAGCCTCTCAGGTTGTGCCCCTGGTCTTTTATTGACGTAATATATAAGCTAATTTTTTTCATTCACAAAACACCACATGTGGTATGAGTATCTAAAATCCATCCACCACCTTTAACCAAACATATGAAATAATTTCCAATATTTGGCCAAATCTCAGTAAAAGTTTTTATCTGTAACTGCTAAGGGATTGTTCAGACTCCAGGTATAAAGGGATGGTTCGCATGAAACATCCAATGCTGGAAAACACGTCTAACAAATGCAGGCACAATAAAAGTAGATATAACAGTTTATTCAGATAAAAACTACCATCTAGAACCTACATAGAATAGTAACAAAACAGAAATAAGAAGGTGGGACCACAACTAACCATGACTTTATAAGGATGATTGCTTTTGTGAGGATAGACCTCAGCTCCCACGGAAAAGCATTCAACACAGAGGTCAAAATCAGAACATAATGCACACTTGAACCGAATCTTTCCTGAAATATCTTTGTTGCAGTAGTTACAATGGTACAATGCCTTCTTTCCATCAGTTATTCCTGGAACTTCTTCATATACAAATTAAATAGATTTAAAATAAGAAACCTAGGACCAAAATTTGACAGAAATATAGAATTACTTCACATGTTATATTAATACCAGGAGCCACGCTCTCCGTATTCTCCACATTTTGAGTTGCGCGTTTTCTCTTTGACCGACTGAAAATTCAATTTTAAAAATAAATATTAATAAATGTGTACTTATCATAAGAAAGTCTTTGCATGTGTTTCATAGAACAACATAATTGTGAAAAGTAACTTTATAATTAAATATATAGAAACAGCTACATGCGACAGTTCTTTAGTTAGTTTTCTTTCTCACACTTGATGATCATTTTTGTTTAATATATGGACATGACATGTCATTTGGCTTGACCACTGCATCTCAGAGCCGCGCCACCCATGTCCTTGCACAAAATTGTATGGGCGTTTTTCAGAGTGTCAATGTGTCCAGCTCTAGTGTTTCTTTAATATGCATGTATGTAAATTTAAACATTTGTTTCATTCGCATGTCATAATTGTGCTGCATTTCACCACAGCATCAACTTGCTCATGCTCCAAGCCAATATGTCTAGCAAGTCCTAGGATTTCCGCTCTTTTCCTTTTTTTTTTATTTTTTCCTCTTCTTTTGAACCACTCTAAGTCCAAGATTGTTAAGCCATATCTATGTTCAGTTCAAAATAGCCTAACCATTTCACATTCCACATAATCCATCAAGGCAAACTTGTTTTAACAAGCTCAAAACAGAGTCCACGACAAAAAGCCAAGCTCCATTAGCTTAATTCACTTACAGCCCTAACAAACTTCTAATTAATCAAACATTGCATGTATATCGATTTAAAATTTAATCAAAGGACCAAAAAAAGCTATACAATACAAAGAATTCTGAAAAAATATATATATATAACGGAAGGCAGAAATTTTGAAAATTGAGGAACCAAGAAATTTATATAAGTAATTGCTCGAACCTCTGTCCGGGATCATCGGCAGCGGCTTGAGAGACAGCGCGTGAACGACCCATTGGGTGAATTTGAATAGCAACCTCAAGCTTTGAACTAATTCGAGTATTAGGGTTTCAATTTTTGGGGGGAAAAATTTATAGTGAGATTACAGCATGAGGATCTGATGGAGAAAATTAAAGCGGCAAAAAAAATCGGTAAGTTGCTTTGCTGGCGCAAATTATATTGCTCTTGTACCCCTAAGCTTTTGATAATTCACTTATTTCCCTTAGAAAAGAACTTATTACGTTTTCTCTCCAATACTTTATTTGGGAAGGGATGATAGTTTATTTTTACTTTTCTTTTAACTATTTATTTGAGATTGGATAATTGTTTGCATCTAAATGTATCTAATTTTTCAAATAAAGTAGAATTGAAGTTTTCTATTAATTTTTTCATAAAATCTTTACATAATATTTTTTTTGTTAATTTTTCAAATAAAATTGGAAAAGATTTTAGTTTACAAAATAAAATTGAGGTTTTCTATTAATTTTTTGTAACATTTTTAATATTTGTTTTGTTGAATCTTTTTTAAATGCTCTTAGGTTATTTGGTCCCAAATATTTCTGTTGATTATTATTCATTTTTGTAATTATATGTAATTCAAATAAGGAGAAGGCATTTTCAGGGTAGAGTGAAATTCATTGCTAAAAATTAGAAAGCACTTAATCAAAGCTTAAGTCATTTCTTGAAACTTAATACTATAGCTATGTCGTTTTTGAATAAGTTCATAGTCTATACATAGATGGCTACTCAGAGCGTATACATTAATATATATTCAAACTAATAAAAATATTGAATTATTGTTCATCAAAAATAGCTACTAGTAAAAGACAAGCTAAAATGAAAGTACTTTTAGCAAATTTGATAATTGAGTCCCTTGATATTCATGAGACAATAAATATCATCACATATACAAGTATACTCTATCAACATACAAATGTATACAATTAGATGGAATTGTTTGATCTTGAAAGGCATTTTTTATAATCCCATAAATAAGGGGTGGCTTTTTAGTTTCTTCCCATCATTAATAATTTAATTATTTTTAAACAGTAGCATATGAAAAAACAACACTTATAAGAAGTCACACTAAAATCAAGAAATATAAACCTATATGCCATTCATATCCACAAAAAAGTTGGTAACATTTTATGAAAATATCCATTATTAATTGGAGAAAGACCTCATATGGTCAAGGGAGAGGGCACAAACAAAATCTTTTAACCCTTATAATTTGGCAGAAAACAAGGCTTATTTATTTATTTACAAATTCCCAATACATTTTTTAACTCTCAAAATTTAAACAAACAAATAATACATATTCCCCAACCTCACTCTCAAAATACAAAATTCATTCCACAAAATACTTTTACAATTAACATTCTAATGCATTCATCAATACTATACTATTCGTCATAAATTATTCCCTTCAATTACACATATATACACATATTACCACTCACTCAATCTATACATATATATAAATACATTTAAAATATTCATTTCATCCCACCAACCCAACAAAAAAATTATTAATGTGACATCTTGTCCTTTTCCCAAAACACAAACAAACAAATAATTTTCTCCCAATTCATTTTGCACCTAGTCACCTACCATTCAAACCACAAATAAACAACCACTACATTTCCCAAAAACCATTTTGGCAAAAAGCCCCAATTCATGAACAAAGTTTGTGCTCCTAATTATCAATTATAAGATGTAGCCTATCATTGCATTACATACATAACCTCCAGGTATCAAACAAAGATTCTTACTGCTACCACAACTAACTGTTTTACAGAAGCAATAGCAGCAATCTTGATGAAACTGCACATTATTTGTATCAATTGAGCTATGGTGACTAACTGTCCCTGAGTTCGTATCATATATGCAGCAAAGATAGCACCAGGATGCCTGTCTTCCACGAGAATATAACTTCTGTGGCTTCAGTCTGAAAATGGACCTAAAAAGGGACCTGCTTTGATTACTGTCTTCTAACTGGACTAATCGCCATATAATTGCTCAGAGATAAAGCACCCCTTATTAGCCCAACAAACATTCCAGGAACCGAAACAACATGCTGGAACGTATATGTTTTGGTTCCTGACGGTCAGAAACATCAGTGAATTTGTTTCAAGATATTGAAGTCACAATGGCGATTGTGGAACCGGAGCAGCACAAGTTCTTCTTACCTGAGGCTGAAATGACTCCGGTTCTCCAAACTGGAGCCACTTCTCTCAGCCTGCAGGCACTTGATATCACATAGATGGAAGCATGAAAATGCACTTTTTGCATGCCGTTACTAGTTGGATTTGTCAGAAAATGGGAATTCTACTAGAATGATGAAAGATGCTTTTTCTGCCTCCCTAAGGTATTGTACAGTGCCATCCATAATCTTGACAAGCTTTTGGCTGATGAAGAGGCCGAGACCTTCCCTCGACACATTATGGTTATAGCAAAACATCTCTTGTATTAACTCTTCAGGAATCCCTGGAGCTGGATGACTAATCCTGCCATGTCATTGCTGTTAGTAAAATTCATGCAAACCTGGCAGCAATGATGCATTGATGATATATATGTCCCAGAAAGAAACCATATTGCACAAAATTTATCAGAAAATTACCGAAATTCAGTATGGAGAATATGCATCTGTGTCCCTATAGACTCCTTCCTCGGAATTAGTCTGAAATGAACTGATGATCCTTGAAAAGCAGGAGTAAACAAGACAGCAGTAGCCAAAAAGTCTGAAAGGACTTGCTGAAGCCTCAATATATCACCAAATAGGTACATTGATGATACTTCAGAGGGTAAATCATAGATGATTTGCACCCGGCGCTCCTGACTCAAAGTCATAACTTGTTTCATCACGGCTTCTAAAGCTTCCCCAAGATTAAATTCATCAGAGTTCATCTCTATATAACTGGAAAATGAGGCAAATATCAAGATCCGCAGAAAATTATCTGGAAGGAGCCAACAACGCAGTAAAGTTTAATGATTATGGAAACAAGCAAAAGAAATACCACACGGAAGCAACCATTTAGCAACACTAACCCATTATATATTGCAGCAGAGTATAATACAACAATGCACCAGTTAAACCAACACCAATCATGTGAAAAAGGATATAAATGAGCATCATGTGCATGGGCTTAAAGTCACATAAAATGCCAGTCAGAAGTCACACTAAAGGGACATCAATTTCTGAAGGGAGTATCAAATCCAAGAAAGTCGAGAGGAGTAAAGAACAAATGGAGAACAAGAGAATATAAGTAGGAAAAACTCAAGTAAATTGAAGTGAAAAATCATGAAAAAATCAGTATATGGTGGTAGGGGAATCCCATTGGCAAGAAAAGTTGTTTAAATCATTTAATAGGTTCTGTTACCAGAAACCACAATTTTGATGTTTGACCAGCAACAAAAGAAGTGCCTATTTCCAAGGACAAGTGTCAAGTATGTACAGCCAACTGTCAAGGCAGCAAATTGTACTCACCCTAATCATTTTATTAAATCCGTGAGTAGGTGAATCATACCTTTCTTCAATGCCCTCAATATCAGTATCACCAATGATTTTGGCCAGTTGGTCGTGACACAATCCGCTAGCCTTTAATAGCTGCCTCTGTTCTTTGCTCAAATCCGAAGATTTCATCATGTTCTGGATACACTTTATCCCACTCAAGGGATTTCTCATTTCACTGCGAATATAAGCTAACTTAGTTAGTGTGTTTGCTGCTGCCTGTTCTGTTATTTTTTGAACCTGCATAGCACGTTGAAGTTCTGGACTAGCAACATGCAGAAAGCACAACACCCCAGTGATCCTGCCTTCTGAATCTGTCCTCCTGTTTGCTGAAATCAATGCTTCTACATATTTATGTTGATGATCAAAAAAGCCAAACACCAACTTGTCTGCATCTTGGCCGGCAATTACAGTATTAAGTAATATTCTAAGCTTTGTTAAAGTGTCCTGATCTTTGACCTGGCAGCCAAAGGAATGAACTGTGAAGACCTCGCCAAGAAGCATTTGTTCAATGGTTTGTTCCCTCTTTAGACCAGACAGTTTTTGCATCGCATCATTCCATTCCACGCACCGGCCATGCTCATCCATCATAAAAATAGGAGGAATTAGTGGGCAAGGATTCCTCATGATACCAACATAATCACCTTGTACTCGATTGTATTTGTCTGTTATCATCCTTTGTCCAGTAACATCTTGTCCAACAAAGCAAACACCAACTATATTTTCCTTCACATCTCGACTGCAACATGCATTAGCAACCAAGATGATGGGGCCATTCTTTTGCTGAGCACCAAATGTTTTCAGTCTGATTTCAACATTCTTCTCTTCCTTGCCTGCAATTACAGCAGATTTAATATGGATGAAAAGAAGATACCCTAGATAAACAAGATGAAATTTCCAATTCTTAAACTATTCTTAAGCAAATAAAACAAGTAGCCCAACAAAATTTGAGCTGCTTTTGAATTGTATAAAGAATATAAAATGATAAATCCATGTGTAAGCTACCATATGTAATTTAATGCAGTCATATTATCACAAGCAACTATAATAATAAAAACTGATGACTGGTTGTACTGCAACCTATGGTTCTATCACAGACCATCAATTCATCTTTTGTCCATTTATCCGGCAGTTCAATTCTTATATCATTATAAAGTTAACATACAACATTCACTTCAATGACTAAAACAAGATACGTAACAAGACTTCGCCACCTATATTTTCCTTTGGAAATCATTAAAGTTCCTATACTAGCAGATATGTATTTACAAGCAAGGCTCTGAAAGTTAGAAAGTGTATCACCTTGCAATGCCAAGGAAAGAGTGTGATTCACTCTGTGAGCTTCATCATCAACTACCAAATCAATGAAGGGTGTACCAAGAGCTTTTCGTAAATCTAAACCAGTAAGTTCAGCCACTTTAGTATTCCAGCCATTGATACAACCAGATGTATCTACAGCCAAAATAGGTATTGATGCAGTTTCAATGAGGCGAACCATTTCATTAGTCACAACACGCAGTTCATCCACCCTCTGTATACTCGTGTCAACTGCTGGAACGCTCACAATCATTTTGGATTCTGCTATCTCATCTTGCAAAGATCCTCTTAGTATGAGCTGCAGTGAATGGATTGCATCCATTTCCACATCTTCCCATGGTAGGCTCCTTCTCTTAACAACCTCCAGGAAGGCCTTAAATGATGACCTCGGGTGCATTTTTCTGCCATCATCTTTGTCATCAGGGTCATGTTTTGCACCACCCCACTTTATCTCCTTTGCCGTATGGGAACGGAACCAGAACAGGAAATCAGTGGAAGTAATTTTCACAGCAGCCATTCCACATACAGCATCACCAAGAATTGAAGCACCTGGGTAGCCTGCTTCCATCAAGCTGTCAGTGCTTAATCCAGTACTGCCGCCATGGAATTCTAGAAGCCATTCAGCCATATCTTTAATTTGTGCCTCCGTAGGTGTGACCCCAAGCAACCACCATTTCTTACGGTAGTAAAGTGAAGCTCCATCACACCGTACGAGGTCCATCACATTAGGCGACTGAGTTACAATGCCCATTGGCGCATCTCTTAGCAGCATATCACAAAGCACAGTTTGAGTTTGCAGTATGTGCCTCTCTTTCAGTTGAGCTGCCAACTCGACTTCCTTGTTGATTTGAACACCAAAAACCTGAATCAAGAACTCACACGCATACCTTAATGGAAAAGGGATGAATCTGGGGCTTGTATGGTGGCAAACCACCAGACCCCACAATTTTCTTCTAGTTTGCTGATTTCTATCCGTCTCATCCTCCTCTTCATTTATCATTACAGACATCACTAATGATGCGATAGATCCCATGTTTGCCATATATTGTGCATGACAGCCATGTGGGGACCTTAAGGTAGATCCAGCAAGACTTAACGGTTGAGCCAATGCCTTGTCTTGAATTACTTTAACAGGCCGTGCCAAGCAATCACATATCATCCGAACCTTATTCTTCATGAACAGAAATCTTGATGCTTGGGGTATGTCAGTGGCGGGGTAATGCAAGCCAATATAAGGTTCCAAGTCTGGCCTGCGGCACTCGGCAACAACTTCCCCATGTTCATCCTCATGAAATTTATAAACCATCACACGGTCATAACCAGTTAAGTCCTTCACTTCTCTAACCAATACATCACACAACAATGATATATTCCCACTTGACAGAGATTGTAGTCTAGAAATAGCTTTTGCTGCAAGCTTGTATGATTTCAATGCCCCAGCAGCAGTCACCGGCTCATCAGATGGATTCACAGGTTCCAGATCTATGACTAATCCAACATCAATGTGATGTAGAATTGCATAGAAGGGCTTACCGGAGCTCCTACTATGGACCAATATTGGATTAAGCACATTAACTTCCCCAAAATTGGCTGCCTTCTGCAGTGCAGCAGCACCTGAAGGTCGAAAGAGTGTCCGAACATCAGTGCCAAGACACAGAACCTCTTTTTCTTCCATGCTTGGAACTGCATGTGGTGCTAAGTCTAACATTTCTGGTGCATTCTCACTATATACTAAGACACTGAAATTCTGTTCATCAACTGCAAGCAAGCAACCAAAAGGCTGAATAAGGCTCCCTCTTTGCATCTTCTGAAGATAAGCCGAAACAGTTGAAGAAGGCACATCACTGGCGGCATTGGATGCATTAACAGAAGTCGAGTAATCAAATTGTTGTTCAGACTGCTCAAAATCCACATGAAGCTTGGCGTCAATTGGGGTCTGAGTGACTATACGAGCACCTTGCCTCGACCTAGCAGAGCTGCTCCTAGAACAGTTTGTCTTGTGGGAGGTCGATTTGGATGACATACCTTCCACAACTTGTGAAACTATCCAACTTCCCGTCAATGTTACTCCATCAACATATCTAATCTACACCAAAACCCACAAATAAATACACTCAACAGGATTTCACCAAAACCAAGTAAAACATCAAGAATTAAACCAATATCAATGTAAAAATCTGCTCCTTCAATCACACAAGATATTCAACAATTCACATATGCCAAGATCCCACCTTTCAATTCCAATTATCACCAGAATCAATAAAAGAGAAAGGTGTAGCAAAATATCTGAATTGGGTATTCCTTTTTTTAGTCCCTTAAAAAAAAAAAAACACCCCTCTATATCCACAAAACTCACTAACGCCAACAAGAAGCCACAAAACCCAGGTAACCGCAAAATTCTTCAGACAGCCATCATCATTATACGTAAAAAAACAAAAAATCTAACGAAAAGAAGCTAAATTGCAAGCGGGTTTTTCTTCAAACAAGGACAGATGAATTTATTGTCAAGAAACTAGAAATATAAAGTCCAGAAAGCAAAAATTATAAAACCATATTGAATAAATTATAGAGAAAATGAGAACGAAAGAAAGACTGACCAGCAGGATAAGTTACAGGGTATTGAATCAGCAAAAAGCGAAACGGGGCCGAATTTCCTGAGCTTTGTCCCCAAGAAAACAAGGAAAAAGATGAATATGTCATAGTGAAAACAATTACATGTACCAAAATTCATATAATTGTAGTTCCCTGGAGTTTATACCATGTTTTCAGTGTTGTTATGCTACGGTCACATTTGGGTGCGGCTCCACAGTAGACACATCCAGAGTCAAGACACAGAGTGGGGGCTGTATTGACTTCTTGGTGAATTGACTTTATCTTTCAGTTTTACTGCTTGGCTACCTTAATAACAAATTTCTTGCAGTTCTGGACATGTTTATTGGAATATTTATGGGAAAATCTAGATAGAATGAAAGTAAAAGATGATATTTGAAGAAATGTCAAGTATTCTTACAATAACCTTAATTTCATAAAAACTGTATAATTTGATCCCTTCTATTGCATAACAAGCACATCGTAAAAATAATTGGAAGTCTAAGAAAAAGTTATTTTTAATAATAATATATACATATAATTTGGTGTTTACTTTGCAACTGACCGGTTAGCCTAAAGTATATGTCCGTATAATATAACAAAAAACATTTCACTTAATTTCAAATTTATAAAATATAAAATTTAATTACGAATTAAATTCAAAAGCTTCAAGCAAATAACACCATCATCGATTTAACTTATTTTTCAGATTTATTTAAAAAGAAAAAAGAAAAAGCCCACTGAAACTTAGCTAAGCATTCTCCAATCCAATGTTGTGATGTTGTCCTTACATGAAAAACGTTGTTGAAGGTCAGCTTGTTTTGGGCCTTAGAGAGAAGTGAGATTGGGCCAACTTTTGCTTGGTGGAGGACACGTATGTCTCAGCCTCACTACAAATTTAGATAAGGCATGAAAAATCTCATCCCTTCACAAAAAAATTTGCATCCATATATCTATCTATCTATCTATCTATATCTTTTCTGCAGATTCTTTTTGTTTGGTTTGATTGATAAGAGCAGAAAGAAAACTTTTGTTCAAGTAATGGAAGCAGAAGTTGGCTTATTTTCTGGCCTCAAACCCACGTTTGGATTTAACCTACCAAATAAGCCATTTCCACCTCCTTTTCTACCTCATAATGCCCTTTACGCACCAAAGAAAAGTCCCCAACAATTCAGAATTTCTGCAAATTTAGGTTTCACATAATCCCTTTTTCTTTAAATTATAAAATGTGGTTACTTCTTTATTATTATTATTATTTAAAATTGTTGCTAATTGACCAAATTTTGGTAGGTGGAGGAGAAGAAGGGCTGAAGAAAGGAGGGAAAAGGAAGTTTATCACCAAAGAGGAAGAACCAGAACAGTAATTAATTAAGTCTTCCCACAGCTTTCAATTTTTCAGCTTATAATTCTCTCGTTATAAGTTTGAGTTCACTTTCCAAAAGGTAGATTCTTGAAATTATGCTTTTTTGCGTGTATTCTCCCACTTACTAGTTATTTTTAAAACTTTAAACTAGACGATAATTTAAGATTTTTTTGAATATACTAAAAATAATAATTTTTTTACCAAATATTGTCATTATTTTTTAGTAATTTTCAAATCAGTGTACACTCGTTTTTCGCTTTTACTTTAATCATTATTTTCATAATTTTTAAAATACTCTACATAGACCCTTAAACATTTCATTGCATGTCCCCCTGGGAATTCGCAAATGAACTTGAATTTAGAAATTATTGTTTATCTCTCTCAGATTATTTTTTTTTAAATTTATGCGGATACATAAATTAAGAATTTATTAGAATTTAAATTTTGAATTTCATATTTATGCATAAATACAGTGTTATTCAATCAATTGATCATTTAATATTTTTTTAAAATTTATTATAGTAAAAAATAACATTAATAACTAGGAAAATTATTGATTTTCTTTTTTCTTTTCTTCTTCTTCTTTTTTTTTTTTTTTTTTAAATTGTAGATATTGGCAAACAGCGGGTGAAAGAGAAGGAGAGAACCCGATGAAAACACCCCTTCCTTACATAATCATATTCGGTATGTCAACACCTTTCGTAATTTTAGCCATTGCTTTTGCTAATGGTTGGATTAAGGTTCCAGTTCGATGATATACAATAATAATAATACACATGGGGAAAAAAAATACTATCGTTGTAATAATTAATATTATTACTTCCCTTTTTAATTATGTAATATTTTTTTTTGTCAGTTTTGTAATGTAAAAAGAGAATGCCTAAATGCATACATATTTCGGTTCTTTATCAATTCAATGTTAGTTCAATCCTTTCGTGTCTTTTCCCTTTTTTTAATTTATGTTGCTAATCATGTATTAAAGTGTAAATCATGTTACCTCGTTTTCTTCAAATAATTTTTTTTTATCTTCATAGTGATAATAAAAATTTGAGTTATAGAGGAAAACTGATCCAAAACATTCCAAATAGAAAATAATATATAATCTATAATTAACTAAAGCTAATGATACAACAAACCACTTGCTAACCTGGGACCATTTTGTGCACTGTGCATGGCTAAGGTACCCAAAAGGCGTGCATGCTTGTCCCTTACCCCACCTTCACACTCATGATTATATTAATTGGATTTTCATTGGCAACTAATCCCTATTTTTCTGGATAACTCTTCGATTGAATTTTTAGTTTTTTTTTTTTTTAAATATAGATTAAATTAATCTCTGAAAATGAGGACCTAACTCTTTTCATGATATGAAATTTCAATCAACTTAATATCACTGATATTTTTATTTACTCATTTAGTATAGAATTTTTTTGTAATTTTTCAAAAATATGGAAATAATTTTGTAATTTAACATTCCCTAAAGTTTCAAATGGGCTTATTAAATCAATAACATTAGCAAATAACTAATTTGAATTCAACTATGGTACAAACAAAGGCTCAACGAATTCACAGCATTGGCTTATATCCCATATCCAACAAAATTGAATTCAAGTATTCTATTTTGTTCGCTTCTATCTTGTGTCATGTATGGTGGTTCAACAGCAGCATTTAGATATCAATTTGTATAAAATTATTTAAACTCGACTCGAATTTGATTCTATTAAATATTCCGAGCAAATAAATGCATTCCTATGACTATAGTCCTTCCAAAAGCTATTGCAATAAAAAGGGGATTCTTATGCAGATAAGGTCAAACATGAATAAAGGAACTAGCTAACCACAAGAATTGCCAATCTTTTACCAGTTTCAGGTGAAATTTTTGCCTTTTTTCATTCTATTAAACAAATCAACATAAGAAAAAAATAAAATGGAGTAAAGGGCCTTTTCTTTTTTTAACTTGTTCCTTCTTACCCCTCTTTCTTCATGGGAATTGGAGGAAATTGGCATGTGGTGGTGACTGGTGAGCTCAGAGATTGGCACATGGCATCTCTCATTTCCATGGTTTTTTGATGTTTTTAAGAGGAATCAGCTGCAGGTTAGGACCACTCATTGGTGTTTGTAAAATACCAAATAAAAACCTGTTTTTAATTTGCAGAAACAGTGGAAAGAGCTTGGAAAATGGTGAGTCTTTGAAGCCTGGAAACAGCCCTGCTGCAATTAAGCAGATACGGTCATGTAATAAAAAAAAAAACAAGAACCCTTTTTGGCAAAACCAATAAACCAGTTCATCCACACCTTTCTCCTCAAATTTTCTTGCAACTACAAATTCAGTTCCACATATGTTTACTCTTTCCTGGTACAAAGTCTTTCTTCTGGAGCCGGCCCTGCAGGCAAGAATGGTCCAGATTTTCTGGTATGAGTACCAATTCTAGAACACATATTTTCTTTTCTTTTTCATTATTTCCTTAACAATCTCCCTTTTGCTTTTGCTTTCCCTTTTATCTCTGTCAAACTTTTCCTAATCCACTGTAACAAACTACCATCTTTTTCTCTTATCCAGCAGTTTGCTTTTACTTTAATCTGTGTCCAATACATTAAGAAATTGTCAGTAGACCCTGTCCATATCCTTTTTTCTCCAACAACCTAAGCCAAGAACATCTGACTGATTGTGTTAGTCATCATAAGATGGCTTGTTGTCTGTGTTCTTTCCAGGTCTCAAAAACCTGGCTAGCCTTTCTTTTTCCAATATTTCTTGTTTTTGCAAGATTTTCATCATGCCCTGGATCTTTACTAATTTCCATCACATTATCTGTACTTTTGATATTGTTGTCAACTCTTTTTCTGACCACATTCTCCGAACAAAAACCAATCATGGTGCTAAAAGTAGCCCCAAGAACTGAAAACGATCAGTTTTTACCTCAAGAAGAACATCAACAACCTCATCAAGTACTGCAAGCAAATTCCCTCATCAGTTCTACGGATTCTTCATTTGATGATGCAGTAGAGGATCCATCAGTGCAAGAAAAAACTGATACGATTGAGCCAAAAAAGGCTGCAGCAGAGGAGGACAATAGACAAGGTTTCTTGATCAGATCACAAGATTTGTTGTATTCAGAAAGTGAAAGCATGGATCAATGTTCAAGTACCTCAAGTGAAGAAGATCATTCTTCTGACATTGAGTGGCCTTACAACATGGGACAGAGGCTGGATTGCTCCGATGATTCAATATCCGACGAGGAAAGCCTGATTGAGATAGCCATCCCAAGCGGGCAGTTTGTCTCTCCAGACAAAGGTTATCCCAAAAAGTTCAATCTCAAGAGTTGCAAATTGTCTCATCAACAAACCTTGTTCCAGAAGGATTTCTCAGCAGATATTAATGACATGAATGAGGAGGATAATTTGATTGAGATTGACATTTACATGGGATCCATCAAGTGTGATATTAATTAATTTGCCCTCCAACTCTCAAAGTAAAGAATGGAAATGCATGGAAGAAACTCCAACCTGAGCTAAGTTTTTAAAGTTTTTGATCCTTTTGAGGATTTATGTAATGTAAGCTTATTAGTTAGTTCAGGGTGTGTAGGGTTTAGAGTAACAATGGCAGCAATATTGATCAGTACTCCTCTTACTGTCTGTAGTGCAGCATATTATGTAACTTTTCTTTTCTTTTTCCCTCTGTTCTCAACTATCATTTGGAATCACTATTACAGAAAATTTTGGTGCCTATAAAAGTGAAGTACAAATATATATGGCCCCTAGCTTGGTTTTCTTACCAATGCACATGAAAAGAAATTAAAGTTAGAAGGGCATGATTAACAAATGGGGGCTCCCACTTGCATTCTGTCATACATCTCACGAAATGCCTTTTTGCAGCTACAATTATGGCATCAAAAAATGTTGCAGGCCTGCATGTGAATACACACACGCATACACACATATGTTTGAGGTAAAACTATCTGAAAATTTCATGCCTGTAAAAAAGAAATGATCATTAGATGCGTCATAATAATGTTATAATGTAAGTTGTCGATGTAATGATGTACAAGTGGTGCTGGCGGTTTGGGTCTGGGTTTGAATTTGGATTCAGATAATTTACAATTTACAATTTTATTTTTATCTAAAATCCACTTATTATAGTCGAAAACACACTTTGTGGTTGCTGGGTTCGGACAATTTTTGCGGTTGAATTTTTCAATATTGAATTTTTAGTTTTTAATATTTAGTTTGATTGCCAATTATTTAGACTACGTACATAGCACTCTCTATCTTATCTATATTATGTATACATCAAATAAAATTCCAGACAATATGCTCAAAGTACGCATTTTTTTTTTTGGATCAAGCCTTAAAGTATGGATTGAGTGGAGGTTGTATTATTTTTTTATCGAAAGTGATGCTTAAAAAGATTTCGTCTTTTGAGAAGTACCAGTGGACATCAAACTTTAACATCGACTGGATTATCATTTATTTAGATTTGACTCAAATTTATTTCTCTAATCTACCAAAATGGAAGACGAAGACATGACATATATATATTAATATGAATAATGTCAAATCTACAATTTCATCTTTTTTATATTTACACACACATGCCTAAAAATTCATCAAAATTTGAGTCAAATCTCATGCTTGTATATGTAAAAAAATGTCATTGATCAATTTCCACGCATCTAGAATCCCAAATCTCACAAAATAACCATCAACACTGAATTTAACATAGAACAACATCATTACAACCAAAGGTAACAACCTACGAGAAGAATAATATGCGCTATTTTGGCTTCCCGGAGTTGTTGACTTGGTCATGAATGATGTGACTCCATGCCTACAAGAACAAAGCAAACAAATCCACTACACATGCACACACACATTATTATTCAGATACCATCACAGAACCATAACACGCAAGAACACATACTGACACGTAGCCATCAGTTTCCATTAGCATTAAACCAAGGAGCCAAGAAGAAAATGTCATTGAGTCGATCATTACTAGGAGAATTTCCACCATACACCAACAGTCCGTCTTGGCCGCCTCGCTGTCCACCAGCAAATGCACACCATCCCCGTGGCCCTGGATGGTTATCAGAATCTGGTCCATCATCCAATTGCTTCCAAACTAGTGTTTCAGTATCGAGTGCATAAACTTCCCTGGAAAATTTACCAGCACCTAGGTGGCCTAAATCACTTGGATCAATCTCTCCACCATATATAAGAATGTACTTTCCCAAACCAACAGTCGAAAAGACACTTCGAGCTGTTGGCTGTTCTCCACTTGTCTCCACTTGAGCCCACTTCTCCCCATTTGGATCAAAGTAGTGTACATCATCAAGCTCCACACCGGAGAAACCATACACAACCCAAATTTTCCCCAAAACTGCAGTTAATCCAGGCCCACCCCTGGGCTTACAATTCTCCCCCGGCACAGGAAATTCAATCCAGTGTTTGTCAACAATATCATAAGCCCAGAGATCATTGAGCCTTCCATTATTCCCACACCCTCCAAAGACATAGACTCGTCTGTCGTCAGCTGTCATCGAGTGATAGCTCCGATGTGGGGGCCCCGCTGAGAGTTGGGTCCATGTTTTTGTGTATGTGTCGAAAGAATAGAGTTCGTTTAGCTCCTTGTGAGTAGCATCCCTTCCTCCGAAAACATAGATGGTCTCATCAATGGATGCCATTGTGACGCCAACTCGAGGCGGAGGAATCTCGCCTGCTGCATCGACCACGGACCATGTTTGGTCGGTTAGATCGAACACGTATAAGTGGTTGTCCACCGGGACTCGCGGTGTGAACTCACCACCAAACGCGTATACCTTTTGTCCTACAACTGCAACAGCATGGGAGCTTCTTGCTCCAGGCCCAGTCCCTTTCTGGTCCAGCTGCAAATGGTCAATTTCATCATAAACTATCCAATTTTCACTAAATTTATCCAACATCAAAAACAGTTCTTGCATTTCACAACAATTACAAACAAAGTTCAAAAAGGGCAAATACTTGATAATTCCATCCTCCATAAACAAGTTGCGGAGAAAAAAGAAAAAATTATATTTAAATATATTGTAATTATATTTCAATATGTTCTATACAGTGTCATTTCTCCCCTTTCAAGGATAAGACATGCTCGGCTAGATCTACATGAATCACATGTTTTGTAACAATAGATACATAATTTTCTCAACTCTATTCAATTAGGCATATCGCACTGGTTCTTTTGAGTAATATATCTGAAAACGCCTATTGATACTTTCTTAACATCTACATGCTTAGAATCAACCAAAGTATCTCAATTGTGTTTCCTCTGCTTATACCGAGCAGGACTTCCGCAAGTTAAAAGCAAAACAGAAGAAACTTCTAGTTTTCCGGCAACACTGAAATTTGGACAGGGAAAGAGGACTCACAGTCCCCCACAAAATCACAGGTTTTGCTTCCTGGAAAAGATCAAAACAAAATCACAGGTTTTCCAAACGATGTAACTTTATCATGAGGTTGAAAGGTTAAAAGATAAAACAAGAATCAAACATCTATAATTAACACGAGCAACATAACAATGAATCGAAAATTTTGCTCAAAGTTGAACGATTCTATTACCAATATAACATGAAATGTCTCAAATGACATACCAGTTGTCCGTTCACAAGCTCAGATACATGGCTAAATTATGCACTTCTACTGCCCACTAAAATCAAAACCCACAAAGCAATTCTCTTCAAAAACTTGCAAATAAATGCAGAAAAGATCAGATATCCAAAAACAAAAGGAAGGAAGATAGATATTAAGAGCACAAACCTTGAACCATTTGCCTTGTCTAAGAACCATGATCAAGAAAATTAGCTGATTCTATGAAAGCCTCTCTACTCTGCAGTTTTCTAGGTACAGTACAAGATTGTTACTCTCTTTACTTTCCTATGGAACTAATTCTGCTAAATATGGGTAACAGCTGCTTAAGAAATGCCCTGAAACTTGGTCCCAATTACAAGCCTTGAAGCCATGTTAAGAAGAGTTGGATTCTTGAGTGTATGAAGGACAAAAATGGTAGCGGAACAGAAGGAAAAATAAATAAATAAATAAATAAGAACAGCTCTCCACCAGATATGACTCCCCAAGTTCAAAGTTCTTTGAGTGGCATGCATAGTGCATCACATATGGTATTAGTGATTAAGACAATCTTAATTAATTTGAAGGTAAGTGTTGGTGGGGCCCGTTTGTTGCGCTGTCAATTAATACATTGTGATAAGTTGTTGTTATTGTCATTGAAACTGTTTAGTAATCGAGAATCACGTAAGCAAGCAAGTCAATTCCCATTTATATAATACATGATAATATAAACAATAACCATATTATAATCTAGTACAATAAAAGAAATTAAAAAAATTATAAATGTATATTTTATATTTATATCAAGAGTTGATTAGAATTTGAATCATAAATTTCACAATTAAATATGTGAGGATGTGCCATGGGCCAACTAGCCACTAAAAATAAAAATGAAAACATAAAAATAGTTTAAGTTAGAGGATAATTTTTTCAACAATAATATTTTTATTTTAAGACATAAAAAGTGGTTATGTGACACAGGATAGCCTAATGGGCCCAACTCAATAATTGCCGATCCCATTGAATGCTTTTAGGCTAACTTTGCATCTAAAATCCAACTGCGCTTCCAGACTCAGTTTGGTTTAGTCGGTCAACCACAACCACCAGATTGAATGGATTATACTCGGCTCCATCAGACAAGAGGCTTCAAGCCACCTAGTCCCTTCATCTATTTCTTTGGTCAACCACTTTCTATGATCGATTATTGTCGATCAAAGTGTCCACTCCATTGCCAAATCGTATCCCTTCCGCATTTAATGCCCTAACAATCAACATGCCTCCGCATTAATGATGCATACCGCCCCAATACCACCATTGTCACCAACCCTATTAGGAGGTGCGCTTCCAAAGTACTATTCTCTCAGAAAAACAAGAGATGGTGCCATCTGGAACAATATATGGATGAGAAATGACTTATAGATTCCAAACAAGGATAAGAGCTCTCTACATTGGATAGAGGCATTTTAGACATATTATCTATGTGGAAAAAGCTATAAATACCTTGTTACTAATCACCTCTAGGTATGCTATTTTTATTATACGCATTTACTCTATTGTTTGATTCCCTTACTCAATCAATACTAACTTAAATGTCGAAGTACCTTAACCGAGAGCATCTCAACTAATTTAACATTTGTTAGTGATTGCAGATCTTAGTTCAAGAAGATATTGCTGATTC
>JACGDI010005581.1:207543-227567 GCA_014898725.1 Jacaranda copaia
CTAGTAAACAGCTTTCAACCTCATCACCATGATACTACTCGTCTGGTGATGTATTGCCAATCAATAATCAATATGTGTTTACTGAGGTTTTGCAAGGTATAGTCAAATATTGCAAATACTTTAGTTTATAGCATGCATAATTACGTTTTACAAATTTTTTCATAAAATTTCCATCTATTTATCCAATTTTTCATGATCATTTTTTTTAAAAGTAAATTGAAGTTACCTTTTGGATGTCTCATCATTTATGCTGCAATTTCTATAAATTTACAGTTCCAAAATATACTTTGACACTAACATTAATACCTCAAGGTTTGCACCCAAATATTTAATTTTCTTTTTTGAAATGCTCTATTTAATATTATTTTTTCAAATGCTCTTCATTTCTAAACTCAAGAATTTTCTTTTCTTTCTTTTTAAATAATATATCAAGTTCAAATTCCCCAATTCCAATTTTTGGACTTTATCTAATTAAAATTATTAGAAATTCTTACGTCCAAATTAAATTGAACTGAAAATATTAGATAATCGATTCAAATACAAATATATTTAATCACAATCCTACGCATTCACAACACAATCCTACTAAACCAAACACAAATCTGTCTTTAACCATTCAAAGGCCACGTTAATCACGCCTGCTTAATAAAAGTACAAACCCACCCCAACAATCTTTGCATGTCCAATTTTAAATAATTGTCATAAGCTTACATTCATGTCTTAAATTATGTTTAGGAGAAAATTAAATCTCACGCATTTGCATTAGGTAACGCAACAATTTTGTTAATTAATTCTTTTGGAATTTGAAATAAAATCTCAGTGAATTTTCTCAGATACATCATAAAGATTTGTTAATATTTCAATTGAAACGTAATCAATGCGTAAATGCACATTTATTGTTACAGTCCAACAAAAATATAACTTAAAATAAAATTTCGTATGGTATAAATACATACGTATTACGTTTTCCGGACAGAGCCAGTTAGAGATGCGACTTTCACATGTTTTTGTCCTAACCGGGACAAATAACCACGTCTCTCAAGTCTCTATAGAAAACTAAGCACAACATTGAAAATACTATCGCAGAACCAAATGAAACGGTAGTCCGGTCCTTCTCTAACACTTTTGAATGCCGCTTAGAGTCAAACGTAGAGGACACTGAAGGAAAGTGGGAGTCCCATTTTTGCCTTATATTCAAATCTTGCAGCCCGTCAAATCATCGGTTGTAGTTTCAAGAAAAACTGTGGAGGGATTCGACTTCTGGCTACTCCAGGAGCTTCTGGATTGTATTTCTTTTCCCTCTCGTCGAATTTCTGCTGTAAGGCTAGTTTTCTTGATTTCCATTTTTATTGGTTTCGTTTTAAGGCTTGTTTAGATTGAAGGGGTTGACTAGAATCATGGCTTTTGTTTTCTGCGATGATCTAGCTAGGAATAGATGTTTTACTATAAAAGTGGTAAAAATTAAGTTGCGTACTAGATTGTTTTATGTGGTCAGAAATTGTGGTGATCATGCATCCCGTGCTTGGATACAAACAATTGAAGCACACAAACAGACAGACAAGAAGGAAAATTTTCAATTGATTAACAGTAGAAGATCAGTTCATTGAAAAAGTTTTTCATGACGGTAGCAGATAGTTTGTTGCCTTTTACTGTCATCATTTGCTGAAATTTGGGTACTGGATATTGCTTAATGTTTTGTATATATTCTTCCTTTTTCCCCCTCCATTTGATATTTTCACTTTTGCCTTAGCATTATTACATGTTGCTGCTGTGAGACGTCTTGTGGCAATAGTCCTTGATTCAATAGCTTGGAGTGGAGCATTGAGGTTAATAACATTAGTTCTTGCTGCTGTTTACAGTTTTTCCTTTCATGAGTTTTCAAATAATCTTGTTTCTGATAATTTATTTTTAAGAAGCTGTTGACTTGACAACAATTTGATGGGACCATTTCATATTTTCATTCTTCTTCAGGTTTTGTAATACCTTGAATGGCGGCAATACTGGCTTCCCAAAGCTGCGGTTGCTGCACTGGAGAATTAATAAATCATGGACGACAGGGAGATAATCTTAGTTTTTCCAGTTCATTGGCAAGCTATAATTATTCAGCATTTGACAATAATGCGAAGAATCTGGTTAAAACTAGGAAACTTTTTAGGTTTCATGTTGAAATGCAGCAGAGAGAATTGCCATCAAAATTAGGCAGGAATGGCCGAGTTATCAAAATGGTGCCTACATCTGAAATCAAAAAACGAATGTCACAGTCCATAAGTACATCAGAGAATGTAAATGGTTCAGTAAAGAATGTTAATGGATCTGTAAAGAATGTGAATGGCGTACATGTGGACGCACTTGGTGGAAGAAGCCTAGTTAAGAGAGATCCTGCTCCACCCCTTTCAAAATCATCAGGGCCTACAGTGTTTCCACCCATTGAAGGGATAAAAGTTTTGCCTTCTGATGAACGTTTTAGTTGGGCCGATGAAAATTATAACTTTGTTCAAAGAACTATTGATGTGTGGTCCTTTGTTATTTCACTGCGTGTACGTGTTCTGTTGGACAATGCCATGTGGACATATATTGGAGGCTTCACTGAGGATAAGCAGGTGGGCTTTGTTATGCATACAGTGTATATCATGTTATATGGACCTCTTATTATTTATTGGTTTAGCAAGTTGGGATCTTTATTTATCGTGGCACTATATGTTATATGCTCCGCCTCATCTTCAGAGAGAGAGAAGATGGAAAACAGCCTCATGGTTAAGGGAGCGCATGCTGCAACTTGGTCCCACCTTTATCAAACTCGGGCAATTATGCTCAACAAGGTCTGATCTATTTCCAAAAGAATTTGTTGATGAGCTTTCCAAATTGCAGGTACACTGTGACTTTCTCCAGACAAAGTGTCCTTGATCTCCTAATTGTTTCAAGTGATTTAACTTTAGAAAAGGTTCCATCTTTTATGATGAATTTCTGTGTCTTGAGTCTCAAATTGTTTTGTCGTCTAATCAGGATAGAGTACCCGCTTTTTCACCAAGCAAAGCAAAAAAATTGATTGAAATGGAATTGGATGCTCCAATTCATATGTTGTTCAAGGAGTTTGAAGACCTACCAATTGCAGCTGCTAGTCTTGGTCAGGTGTTTGCTTTATGTTTGCATTTCTCTCTCTTTCGCCTGACAAGGGAACACATAATAATACTACATATCTATTCATATCTATTGGAAGCATCAATACCATGTGTTTTTATCTACTCTAGACCCAAAACCACCTAAATGGAGGCAAGAAGATTCACCTAGGTGTTCTAAAACATCCACTTGCACCTCTGAATGATGCTAAATCTGATATTTGACCTGAAACGGCTTCTTAGATACATAGTCTGCTGTGTGTTGCAGTGAAAAATTCAAGCATCTGAAACAACATACTAAGGAAAATTCAAGGATACCAAAGTTCTAAAGTAGATAGTTTTTGAAAGAGATGCCCTCTATTTTTCTTTTCTTTTCAGGTTCTTGTTAGTTCATTTACAAACACATCATCGGAAAAATCTAAAGGCCACTTCACTCCATACAATGTGCTTTTTGACATCTCAATCTTTGTAGCAGTTGAAAATATTCACGTGCCTATAATTTGTTCTCAACTGTTCCTCTTATACTGATTTTTCTTCACAAATTGTGTTAGGTTCACAGGGCCGTCTTGCATAGTGGAGAGATAGTAGTGGTGAAAGTTCAAAGGCCAGGATTGAAGAATCTTTTCGACATTGATCTTCGTAAGTGACAACTCATATTTGGCAATATCTATAAATATTCCTTTTCTTTGATTGTTTTGTAACATTTTCATACTTCAGGAAATTTAAAGCTGATTGCTGAATACTTCCAAATAAGTGAAACTCTAGGCGGTCCACCGACAGATTGGGTTGGAATATATGAAGAATGTTCCAGGTAAGTTGTAAGAAATATGAAGAATTATATCATTTAGCAATATCAGTAAATTAATTGCTTTAGTTGAATTATCTGGAAAAATGCTTTGTTATATAGACCTGAGAAGCAGGAACTCTATCTCCATATGCATCCAGGAAGTTGCGAGCTCTTAAATCAGAAACAATGGGAAAATCCTTCAAATAATCAGTTAATCTCTCCAAATATTATTAAGGTCGAAAGCAATTGTCTGAATATCCATTGCGGGAAATCTACTTTACTTCACTGCCTATTTTATGTCTACTATACTCCTTGTTGGCATATCCGACAAAATTTTCTGAAAATTGACCTGAAAACTGTTCTTGAAACCATTGAATTATATAAATACATTATGGAGGCTGGCTTCATGAAGCCTCATAATAAGTTGAGTAACAGGCGCTGTTTGAGTTGCATTGTTTTGAGCTGATTGCTAGGCATGTCTGTTCATTAAGGTGTTTCTAACAGTTTTTCGCAGATCAATCAGGTTTTCATTTTATTTTATCATATGATAAGTAAGCAAGTTCACTGGTGTTGTTTTGAGGTTATGGATTACACATGAATTGACGTCTTATGTCTTATTTTCATGGAAATTCCAGGATCTTATATCAAGAAATTGATTATGTGAATGAGGCAAAGAATGCTGATAGATTCCGTCGGGATTTCCGGAATATAAAGTGGGTCCGAGTACCTGTACGTTTCCTCCTTAAGGACATGTAGTATTCTTGCTTTTCCATGCTTGTTCACTTCTTGAATAATTAATTTTGATTCCATCAATCCTACTTATTTGCCGGCATTCGAAAAGAAACACTCCCTCTGCTCTACACAGTTGCTTGATGTTCCCTTAAACGGACTCATCTCTCTCAAGAAAAGAAACATTCCAGAGATCTTAAAAACAAAATAGAATTGACAGAAAATGTTTTTCACAGATCTGGCACTTTACAACCACATTTTTTGTTTTTCAATTTTCTGCACCTTAGTATCTTAAACAATTAGAATATCAAGGATATGCTGACTGTACATTGACTGTTCTTTAAATTCTATATTTTGTGGAAAAATAGGAAATGCTCATTTGATGTTGATTTTGTCAAATTCTTGCATATTGTAACATAGTGTTTTTCTTTTCTTTTCCTTTTTTTTTTGTGTGTTAAATTGTAGACGGTCTTCTGGGATTATACAGCAATTAAGGTGTTAACATTGGAGTATGTTCCAGGTATCACTCTGATATCTTTTCTTTCTACATTAAGAATTTCTTAATTAATACATTTATTCCAATTCCTGATACATGCTCCTAATTTATGGTTCTTACTTCGAATTTTCACCATTTTAATCAGGCATTAAGTTAAACCAGTTGGATATGATAGATGCACGGGGTTATAACCGATCAAAAATTTCGTCGCGTGCTATTGAATCCTACTTAATTCAGGTCAGCTATCACTCATCAATTTAATAAGATTGAATGGATCTGGTTTGTATGCTTCTGACCTCTTGTTACCATTCCAGATGCTAAAAACTGGTTTCTTTCATGCTGATCCTCATCCTGGAAATCTTGCTATTGATCGGGACGAAGCACTCATATACTATGACTTCGGTATGATGGGAGAGATTAAGAGCTTTACAAGGGACAAGCTATTAGAACTTTTCTATGCCGTTTATGAAAAGGATACGAAAAAGGTCAGCTTTCTTATGATTTTAGATTAGTTTGATACTTTTGCATTCTTGTTGCCAAATGAGGTTGGCAGTTGTTTGCTCTGAAACTACTACATCTGACTAAACAAATAACCTTAGTCTCCTCAAGGATGAAATGGAGAAAACAAGCTAAATCCCTGGTTAGCTAAAATAAAAGCTGCCAGTGCAGGTTATGCAAAGTCTCATGGATCTTGGAGCGCTTCAGCCCACTGGGGACCTGACACCAGTATGCTTCTTGACAAATGATTCATTAGTAACATTCCAAAATGATTAACGATTAACTGGCAAACCAGAACGAAACGGCAAACCTATGAATGTCTGATTTATAACATTTAACTGCATCTGGTTTTAGGTAAGGAGATCAGTACAGTTTTTCTTGGATAATTTGTTAAATCAAAGGCCAGATCAGCAGCAAACTATGTCTGCAATTGGTGAGGTATGCAGAAGTCAATCCCTACTCGAAAACAGTTTTTCCTGTTCTTTTTTTTTTTTGCCCTTTAAATTTGTTATTACTTCCTGAACGGATTGACAAGAAAATGTGGTTGCTTAATTGGGAGACATGTTACAAACGAGTTATTCTTTGGTTTGAAACACGGTAAACCTCTCATCTAGTATCCCAGGTTGTTCAAATTAGAACATAAGAATGTTTGTGAAACCATGTAATTTTCCCTAGAACAAATTAATGTGGTCCTATCTCTCTTGTTTTGCCTTTCCCCGCATGAGAGGTCCTCATGATTCACTTTTTCAAATGACTTGAGAAACTACTACAACTTTTGTCTTTTCACCTATACTAACCTGATTATTAAATTGTTACACAAGAGTGTTCAATGAGGAGATGGTTCTCTGTTTTTATTGGTCTATCTAATTGTCTGGCTCGGACTGCAAGTTACAAGGAAACGGAAAACTTGTTTGCAGGATTTATTTGCAATAGCAACAGATCAGCCATTCAGGTTTCCTCCCACTTTTGCATATGTGGTAAGGGCATTTTCAACACTTGAAGGTGATCTCTCTCTCTCTCTCTCTCGCACAAAGAAACTTGAGATTTCATTTGGTTTACCGATATTGCTGTCTTCCAGGCATTGGCTACATGTTGGATCCTGATTTTTCCTTCGTGAAGATTGCTGCGCCATATGCACAGGTTTGACATTACTTCTGCAGCTATTCGTTTCTGTGTTTTAATCTGCAAGGCTCTTGGCATGCAACTCTAAAATGGGTCAATTTACACACAGGAGCTCTTGGAATTAAGACAGCAGCAGCTTATAGGGACACGAGTTGTCCAAGAAATAAGGAAACAAGCTGATGATGTAACTGTACTTCTGTCTTGATCTCATCTGAACCTCCTGTTCCCATAATACTAATGTGTACTAAATATTGTTCAGGCAAGATCGCACACGATCTCCATGCCTTACCGAATCCAGCGGATAGAAGACATTGTGAAACAACTTGAATCTGGAGATTTAAAGCTCCGAGTTCGAGTCCTTGAGGTAACTTTCTTTAAACACTAATATCAAGTTTCAGTAATAACATCGAGAAATCTTCCTCTCTTATGCAGAAACCTCGTGAACTTTCTAAATTCTCCCTACACAAGGTTAATAAATTTATAATTAATCTTTTCACAAAGATTGATTGTATTTTCACTGTTTATCGGCAACCCAACCTCTTGTTTTATCTTAAAACTCTATTTCTCTGATTCAAATCAATGAAAAAAAGAATTTAAAAAATCTGCATTTCTCAGTCGGAGAGAGCAGCTCAAAAAGCAACTATCCTACAAATGGCAACCATATATACAGTTTTAGGCGGTACCCTTCTGAACCTGGGCATCACATTGAGCAATCAAGGCAGGCAGATCATTGCAAATGGTTTTTTAATCGGTGCAGGTCAGTATTCTTAACTTCTTCTGTGTGCATTTTCCATTACATATACAGAAGATTTCGTATTTTCTCATATTGATCAGTTTGAGTATAAATCAAACTTTGGAACGCAGGTGTTTTCGTTGCTTTATTTGTTAGATCCATGCAACGTGTGAGAAAGCTCGATAAATTTGAGAAAATGATATGATGTCCGGTCTGTTCCCTGGCTACAACGAGATTTTCGTTTTCTTTTTTTTCATTGATTAGTCCCTCCCTTGTGAAGGATGAATAATAAAGGCTTCTTTTAATTAAGTTGAGAAAGTAACATAGAAGTCTACAAGAATTCATGTAATTTTGCATTCCTTGTATATTTTATTTTAGGTACATGCAAGAGGCCGTCAGCATTAGCATCTCGAGAATAATGGATTGGGCTCCTTTCCAATTACATCCATTACACCTTTAGATAGTTGTCATGTTATAAATGAATTAATTTAATGGTAACTATTAATTTCTATTAACCACAATTTTAATTTAAGTTAAAAAATAGCGAGAATTTTTTAATTAAGAAAATTCAATACTCATTCTTAATATTACTCCAACTTTACAATTACTCTATCCAATTTATTCAAACCCCGTGTTTACATTGATTATTAAATATATATACATTATTCTAAAAAAAAGAGATCAGAAAAAACAGTAGAATAATTTGTTACTTTCAATTAATGAATCAATTTAAACGAACTTGACTCAACATATCTAGTTTGAGTCAATTGAGTCTTTTTTTTCTTGTACAATTCTTTCAAAAAACCTTTTCTGTTAAAGAATAAAAGCAACAGACAAATTATGAAGAAATTTGCAGCATTTTTTCATTTGAGTTAAAATTGTGGTTAATAAAAATTTACATTTACCAATAGATTAACTCATTTATGACATGGCAAGCATCTAAATGTATTATAGCACCTCACTAAGGATAACCCTTAAGTTGAGATGTCATTAATTCAGACTTAAATTATAACGTACAACATATCCGATAGATCCATAAAATTTCAACAAAACTCATAAATAACAACATACTTAAAACAAGTAGTACTACCAAGGTACCATATTGCATACCAAGTGTTCCAATAGTAACCAAAAATTTCAGTTCTAAACAATGATTAAGCACAACCTGAAAGTGTCATCACATGAAACACAATATATATATATATATATATATAGATGCCATGAGTCTCAAATTCAAATTTAACATATCATAACATTTCTAAGCCAAGCTTAATGAGTAGGTGAATCCATGTGTACATAGATCACCCAATTTGATACAAACAATCCCATTAGGCAAAATCATAAACCCTCGTTCCACTTTCATACCTATCCAAGAAGAAAAATAAAAGAATAACAAAGGATAAGTCCTAAAAACTTAGTGAGGGTTAAGTCAATAACAACCAGAAAGGATCTGTTAAAGAAGAAATAATTCAACAAATTATAGACTATTAAGACAATTCAATCAGAACATGAACATGTCAGAACATAAGCATTATCAAACTTAGTAAATGGAAACCTCTCCTTCCTTATTGCTCCATGAACAAAGTATAAACAATTGGAGTACAATCAGAACAGAACATACTCAAGTATCATATGCAATTCAAAGAAACCATAGCATAACATGCATATCAAATTATGCTTATTCCATCCAAACAGAAATCCAAGCATGACAGCTCAATACATGGTGGATGCCCAAGCGTACTACTCAGCACATCGTTGATACCCAAGCATACCACTCAACATATCACTGATACCCAAGTTTACTACTTAGCATATCATAGGCGCTCAAGCGTACCACTCAATGTGTCCCAAATATCCAAGCATTCTGCTAGGATTAGCACTCAACCCATAAAGAATTTTTTCATGTACATGTATTTATTTCATTACAGTTAATAAACAATATTGCCAACATGGTCGGACAACAATTTACAGAACATATCAGTTATGCCGACAAGGCCAAACAAACAATATACAAATAGATTCAATGTGTTGACAAGGACAATCAATGAGATACAAATCAAATTCAGACTAGATAATAACAAATAAGTAATGAATGTTCTTGGTGCTAGAATGGAAACGCTCAATTTTTTAACAGAAGCAAAAATTGATGAAGCAAACCCTCATGGGGGTATCAGATCAAATGATAGATAGGTGTACACAAGATAAATACCAGATTGGCAGACCTTCGTAAAGGTATATGAAGTAAATATCATATTGGCAAACTTGAACAGGGGTACTAGAAATAAATAGCAAACAATTAATCAAAGAATTTAGATGATTTCAAGGATTCAAACAAGCACAAGATTTGAACAATCATGACAATCACTTCCCAGAAACAAAGTAAGCTTAACCATTACAAAGTATACAAGATAATTACCAAATTGGTAGACCCTCACCTCAATACTCAGTGCCCACAATAAAAGTCCTCTATCGGCTAGGAACTCTCATATCCTTGTCACCTATTTCCATTCAAAATGTCATATAAATATCGACGCCACAATATAGCATTTGCTAACAATAATTATGGCTATTTGCACATTTTAATTACTCTAGCCTGCTTATCTTCTTGATTATCATTCTATCTTGTCTTCATACCAGAATACTTAATTATATGGTCTATTTTCCTCGATCATCTAATTCACATTGCTAGATCAATTTGCCACCCATTTAACTCCTTTAAGCAATCAAAGGTTTTACCCCGAATTTAATTTGCCATTTTTTTTCTAAGCATGCCAGTTCAATCAAATCTCATCAATTAATATTTTATCAATTCCAGGATTGTACTTACTTTCATTATTAATACTTAATTAATATTCTTGATCCATAACCAATTAAATTTATCCCACATTCATTTTAACATGTGTAGATAAAATATTCAATTCCTATTTTTGTTCCACAATTTCAACTCCTCAATGCTTCAATTAACTCAATCAATAAATATTAATATTTTATTATTGAATTCGGGTTCAAGTATCACTTACAACTGAATTCTTATACAACCATTTCACTTAATAATCATAATTTTCATCTATTTAACCTAAATTTACACAAGAAATTAACCTAAAATTTACTCAATTTAAATAAAGAATCAAATTAACCGATTAATCCAAAAATTACCAAATTGATCATATTCATGGTCAATTCATAATCCAAAACCAGCCAACATGCGCTCAGGTCATTGAGCCCAAGATTTTGTCCGAAAGCTCTAGGACGGCTATAGCTATATGTTGCTGCCAAATCTATGTGTGGCCGCTCTCGCTGCGTTGGTCACAACCCTTCAATTAATTTTAGAATAAGATGTCGATTGGCTGATCAATTTGTCGGAAAACTGCCATAGTGCCACCAACGCCACTGTGTCATTTTTCTTCAATTACTCCTCCATCAGTTAGTTTTCAATTCAACCTTCAACTTATTTAGTGCCTTGGATTGGCCTAGTTGATCCAAAGTATTTACAAATCGATTCCCAAAACTTTCAGGTTTCATATAATCAAGTCCTTTTTTATTTGTATTTTGAGTTTTAAAATTTTGTCAGATTGTTATTTTAATTTTTAAATTCTTCCTGTCTAAATTGACAAATTTTAGGGGTGTTATATGTATAATTGACATAATTGGAGAGAAGCTCTATTAAAGAGGAGATGAATCCAAAAATAATATGGAGGAGATGATGAATTATTCCTTTCATAAGGAAAGAACATTTTAAAGTTTTGATATGTGACCATTTGAGTCATATTCTATTTATGCTCTTGTTTTGCACCATTTTCCCCCGCTCTCTTTTTTGGTATTTTTTGTTCGCAGTTTCCCATAGTACAAATTATGTACCTTTAGGTTCGAAATGAAATATAATAGTTGTGTTCTAATTTTAATTATCAAATGTAATTTAATGAGCCCGATTTTGTAAATTTACATATGGTCATGCTTTCTCACGAGTCATGACTCATGACACTATAATCATGATGTCTCAAAATTGAGAGCAAGTTTTATTACCGATGAAGAATAGAGATAGTTATGCCAAATTCATTTATTTTAATTTTTGAAAGTCCAAAAGAGGCGGCATGCGACATCGCCAGAGAATTACACATAAATTGGAATTGCCCTATTTAATTTAATTTATTTATTTGGATCTTAAGTTTTAATGAAAAAAAAAAAATAACTAAATAACATATGGGAAGATTTATATAATGAGGAATTTTAATTCAATCCAACAAAACATGTTCGTTATAATTTTATTATCGCCTTTGTTCATTCTTGTGAAAGATGTGATCTAATTGTCCTAAAAAAAGGTCCAATGGCTTGTAGCTAGTGATATTAGTCTTCCTTATTATGTGGGAGATCTCGAGTTCGAATTCAAATGGGTTCTTTGTGTACTTCATGTGCACTTGATTGTGCAATTTTTACTTCTAGTTACTTAATTTTATAATTGAATACTATTGACTTATTGTAAATATAATTGTCATCGTAACATGTAAAATAAAGAATCAATTGTCCTAATAAAAGGTCCAATGACTTGTAATCAATGATATCAGTCTTCCTTATTATGTGAGAGATTTCGAATTCGAATTCAAATGGGTTCTTTGTATACTTCATGTGCATTTAATTGTGCAATTTTTATTTCTATTTACTTAATTTTATAATTAAATATTATTAACTTATTGTTAATATAATTGTCATCATAACATGTAAAATAAAGAATCAATTGCATCCTTTAAAAAATAATTTACAAAATGCTGCCGAAGCTGCCGTATTTAGACCTACGAGGCTACGATGAAGTCAACAAAGGCTCCTCACAAAAGTTTGCCATTTAACCCATTTGGGGATTTAATATTTATATACTACTTGGTTCAAAGTGGCCATAGTAAAAAATGGAAGTCTCATCATATATTTGTTTTGTGATAAATTATTCTTTTTTATTTTAAATATATTAAAACAGAAAAAAATTATTTTCTTTTGTAAAAGAAGTATTCAATGTGTGAATATATCATTTAGGAGCTCAAGATATCAACAATAAAGAGTATCTAGAGTCTGGTAGATTATGATTATTTATGACTAAAATGACCTTCACATGTTTTTCTAATAAAAAAACTAAGGACTTAAATAATGAGCAACAAGGGTTGGTTGTTAAGAAAGGGGCCATGTTGAAATGTGTCCCATTCGATGTTTACTAGGTGGGAGTATTTTTGAAGTATTTATTATTTATTTACTATGCAAATAAATGTGACAAGCGTGAAAGTCGTATTTAGTGAATGGGGTTTTGTTTAAGTTAATTCGATCAGGGGATCGAATGATCCTACAATAATATTTTTTTAGGTCTGAGATCTGTAATAAATAGCAAATGTCAAACTAGTCGAGGTGCCCTGACGAAAGCACTCCGACGCTCAAATTAGTTTTAGTCGAAATAAGGTAATTAAACAGAAGAATAGGAGTGTATAGTGTATATGACATTCCCTAGAGTGTGGTTGGTAGTGAGGTATCTATAGCCTTCTCTTGATAAATGATATGTCTAAAATGCTCTTAATTAGGTATAGAGGGCTCTTGTTCTTACACAGGGGTTAATGGTTATTTTCAATCTCGATACTATTTTAGGTGGCATCATTTTCTACTTTATAGGGTGAATAATACCCTGGGTAAGCACCTCCCTGTTAGAGTTGGTGGTAGAGACTGTATTGGGCGTCACGCTGCTTATCGGAGCATTAAATGTGACGAGGATATGAGTCAACACCGAAATGAGCGCTCTGGTTGACAATCATTGAACAGACAAGATGATCAACCAAGGGGATGGTTGAACGGATAAAGTGGTTTAAAGTCTCCCATTGGATACAGTCGAGAGCAATTCATTCAACCAAGCAGTTGTGGTTGAGTGATCCGACTTAGCGAAGTCCAGAAGTGCACATGTTAAATGGGCCTAGGTGGCCTTTATGAGGACAATAACTTATTGGATTTGACTTGTTGGACTATCCCATATCAAAATAATTATTAAATTATATAATAGTATTAATTTTTTATAATAATATTATCACATTTACTCCAATAATTTGCAATCCACTTAGTAATATATGAAAATACACATCAAGAGAAAGATGAAATTTCCATGATCTAATATCACATGTTGGGCTAATAAAGTTTATGCTTTTATCATGCCCACTTTTGACACCAAATAAATGGTGCAATAACTACGTGTAGTCCAATTCAATTATTACTAACAATACGTGATATAAATGGAATCATTTTTATTTTTATTTTACTTTTTGTTTTATCCTCCAATTTAAAAATGTTTTCTTCATTTAATTAAGTTTAATGAATGCCTCCTTTTATAGGTATAGATGACAACTCATTGGGAACTTCTAGTTTTTTGTCCCTTTTGCAATGTTAGAATGAAAAATAAAGGTACTTTTCTTTTTTAATCCACACAAAAGCCCTATTTCCAGCCACTACAAGTTGAAAAATAGGATCTTACACAACAAATCAGATCTTATACTAGACTTGGATTGAGTATTTGAAATATTGAGTATTTGAGTACTGGACATAATATTAAATTATTATTTTTGATAGATTAAAAAATTTTAAATTATTATACTATGTGTGAGTTAGTTTGTCCTTGATAGGTTCAGAACTTTTAAATTATTATACTCTACAGTGGTGTTTTCCCTCTATGAAGGAGGAAGTTCTTTGTAATAATTATATGGCAGAGCAATGTGAAACAAATCTTGGTTTAAATAAAATAGTTTGGATTGTCTTCTTATAATAATGTCTCTTATTTTCATCAAGTTATCCTCAATGTCTAAAAATTGAGTATACTTTGTAGTTGCCTTAAAAAAGAATTCTTTGCATACAAAAAATTCTAAGACCAGTTTTGATATTAGAAGAAACACACACACACACACACATATCTTAGCATAAAAGAAAACGCTCTTATTGTTGTCTATAATTAAGGCTTGTTTTAGTGGAGTCATACTTTATTAAGGTACCAAGGCTTTAATCAACACAAAAATACATTGAAATTAAGCAAATGCATCAATTTCTTTTAAACAAAACTTTTATATAATCCACATTATTTATTTATATTTATACTGTTTAAGATATGTGACGGTCTCGAAGTAACTATTCAAAAGATATTTTTAATGCACTACTTAAATTAATACCATTTAAACTAAAAAAATATAGCTCTAAAATTTTTGTTATATTTTCCTTCTCTCTTATTTCCCCTCCTTCTTGTGCCTTTTTTTCTCTCGATTTTCTTCTCAAACTATGTTATCTCTTATCTCTTCTCTCAATTCTTTTAATTACGTTACGTTAATTTATACAATAAGTTCAAATAAACATATTTGGATAATGAAAAGAAAATTTTTTAATAATAGATACTATGTTTTCAAATCACGCTATTGAATTAAATAACTAAATTAGAATTTTAAAGCAAAGAGAAATTAGAATCACTAGAGATTTTAATACGTCCACGGGAGTGTATAAAAAGGTAAATATCAAGTGAAATTAAGAATAAAAACATTCATACATATAAAAATTTAAAATAATTATATTCAGACTCTATTAAATAAATATATTGACTGTCCAAACGGTATCGTTTGATTTATTCCATTTCTTAACATTTTGAAAATTCCTCCTAACTAGACTTGGATTGGGTCTCCAAGCAGATATAAATACGACCCGGACCTCCATTTTGTAATTTCATCTCTTTCAAAGGATATTTTGAAAAATACCATGTCAATTATCATAGAAAAGTTAAATAAATATTTTTAGTTCATATATAATAAAAGTATCAATATGTGGTTCAATAACATAAATCTCTCGTATAATAT
This sequence comes from Jacaranda copaia, assembly GCA_014898725.1. Classification (NCBI taxonomy): domain Eukaryota; kingdom Viridiplantae; phylum Streptophyta; class Magnoliopsida; order Lamiales; family Bignoniaceae; genus Jacaranda; species Jacaranda copaia. The sequence goes on from JACGDI010005581.1 coordinate 222,872, forward strand.
GAAAAATTAAAAGTTCAAATTCCTAATACGCATGCACATATAAATAAAATATATATATATATATATAATAAAAGTTAATGGACATATGAGAGTTTGCCACCACCATTATATAATATATGTAAATACATTTGTTAATTAATTAATTAATTCTCAACAAACAAATATTCCAAAAGCACATTGCCTTTGCTTGTGTGTATCTCGTGACTCACCGAAACAGCACACACTACACACAGTGCCGAGTCACCTTCTCTTGCTGTATGTATAAACATCCAGCTCTTTTGGATTTCCATTCTCGTTTCTATCGCAGTGTTATCTGTTTTGCTCTCAGCTCCTGCCTACTACTCCGACAGGTATCCTATTATCCTGCCGTGGCTGGATTTCATTTGTCTCCAATCAATTTTCTTGAGAGAAAGGGGAGCTTTTTCCGAAGTTCATGCAGATGAACTCTCGGTGGCTTTTGCTGTTTCTGTAGTTTGATTAGATCTAATTTGTGGATCACTGTTGTGTTTGTGAAGTTGTTATTTTAATGGATCGTCTTGTGCATTGGAGATCTATATCTGTGCGGTATGAACGAAAATGATATGAAATTAAGAGCTGAATTAATTAATCTTCATGCTTCTCAGTTGCAAAACTGCATATCCTCATTTATTATTTATTTATTTTTCCGAAGTTAATTTGGATTGATGTCAAATTTAAGGGTCATAGCATGCTCTTTCCTGTGTAACATTGCATACTTGGATCGATACATTCTGCCTCTAAATTTGATGGAATTAATTTAAACAGGCATTTAGTTTAGGCAAAAGTCGATCATGGCTCCAGCAACCGCAGGGGATTCAATTAAGCCGAGAGGTATTTTCATTTTCTTTGTTTATCTTTTTTTGTTTCTTTATTTCTTTTCCCTTTTGCATATAAAGAAACTGCCCGGTGACTGTCCAGCATTATCCAAAACAAGCTGCTGCTTGGTTTTGCGTCCGTCTCTCTTTGCACTAGCTTGTGTTTAGTTTTTGCTGAGTTTTGGGATTTGAATTTAAAAATATATCATCATTATTTTAGTTTTCAGTAATGCTTGAAAGTTACTTTGATACTAATTTTCTTTGTATTGAGCTTTAAGACTTACTAAAAATATGCAGAAAACTACTGTATGTGTTGTTTGAGTACATCAGAAAATACATTTGGTGAACTTACTTTTTCTTCAGCTACAGTTGCAAAAGCAACTTTTTTCCTTGAGAAATAAATCTTTGGAGAATATCAATATAAGTAAAGAAACTAAACTTATGAAGATTAATCCTCCGATAGTAACTAAACTAGTCTTCATGTCAAAGCCCAAGAGGATAAAATACCTTTTAGTAAATTCGAGAGGAAAAATACATTTCTAATTCACATATACATATTTTCACTTATGTCAATGTATGCCTGTATCATTTTCTGTATCTTTCTATGGTCATTTCAGCTTCTTATGTGATTATGCGGATCAATTGATAGTATATTTAGCAATAGATTGATGTGCAGAACTATTCAAGTTTCTATGTGCTTTAAGATCTTTTGTGCTGTTGAACTACTCAGAAAGCTTGTTTTGTACCTTTTTATATCTTTTTTTCAGTCCAATACCTTCAAGCATCTGCAAATTTTACTTTGTTTCAATTTCTTTAATCTGCTGAACCTCATCATATATTGTGAATTGTTGCCCTTATTTGAACTATGCTTTAATATGAACAGATGTTTGCATCGTTGGTGTCGCTCGAACACCTATGGGTGGTTTTCTCGGTTCTCTTTCATCGTTATCAGCAACCAAACTTGGATCTATTGCTATTGCAAGTACGGATACAAACTTTAACTCCACCTTTTGAATAGAGCATGACTTTTAGTTGTTAGATTTCATTGTCTTTTAATTTGTTTTCTCAACCTGCCAACTTTTAGGTGCTCTAAAGAGAGCAAATGTTGATCCATCACTTGTTGAAGAAGTTTTCTTTGGAAATGTACTCAGTGCAAACCTGGGCCAGGCTCCTGCTAGGCAGGCAGCATTAGGTGCAGGTATCCCCAACACAGTAGTTTGCACAACTATCAACAAAGTCTGTGCATCAGGGATGAAAGGTTTGGCTCATACCATTGAAAAACAATAATCTCCTGAAGAGTGTATTTTTGACCTAATAGGAGGGCATTGCTTCAACATGACATGAGCATATTTTGTTTTCCATTACAGCAACTATGCTTGCAGCACAGAGTATCCAGTTGGGCACCAATGATGTGGTTGTGGCTGGTGGCATGGAAAGCATGTCCAATGTCCCAAAGTACCTGGCAGAAGCAAGGTTGGTAATCTAGTACTCAATAGGCAAACTTTGATTATTTCCCATCTGTCTTGAGTGAAAACAACTCTTTCTGTATTTACTTTTCTCTGTACTGGACTATTAACTAAAAGGAGACAAAAGAATGATAAGTATTACATTTCCTTGGATCAATTTAAAGGTGTTTGATGGCCCATGCTAATCATGCTTTCGTTATACAACTCCTTGCAAATAAAGGAACCATCAGTTGAATTTGTCCAAACTGCAAAGTTACCTAGTCATCTCCTCATCTGATCATGCCTCTGAAATTTACAGACAATAAAAATTATCTCACTGTATGCTAGCTAATATTTCTTACCCCCATTTATTTTTTGAAACCAATAACATGTTTAGTAATTTTGATGGTTTTTCTAATGCCAAATTTGCTTTAAGGCACCTTGATATTCTCATACAACAGTCAAACTTCAAGCTTGTTGCCACCGCTACATTAAGTTGATGGGATCCTCAATGTAGTGCCTATAACATAACCATCATATGCATCATTTTCATCTAGTAATAACCTGAATAGAGTATTGTATCTATAATGCTCAACATAATTAAATACATTGCTTATTTGCTGGATCTTGACCTATTCCAGGAAAGGATCTCGACTTGGACATGATTCTCTTGTTGATGGAATGCTAAAAGATGGATTATGGGATGTTTATAATGACTTTGGCATGGGAGTTTGTGCTGAATTATGTGCTGAGCACCATAATATTACAAGAGACGAGCAGGTTTGTTTATATATATAGTCCTTTGATTTTCAAGAAATTTATGTTCTCCAGAAAAGTTTGGTCAGCATCACATGATTTTGTGTACCATTTCACTACCTGTTTATTGTAGTTTTTTCTTGCTGTAGTGATGTAACATGTTTGTTTTTCTCTCATCAATAAAGGCATTCTGATGAGTTTTCTTACCAGTGTCATTTCTTGAATGTTGTCAACTTCTCCACGAAGATCTGATTTTTTTCAACTTCCACGTCTAAACATATTCTGGAAGGGGAAATAAGAATCTCTATTTGGGATTTGTTGTGTGCAGTAGCCCAATTCTTTTCAATCTATGCAGGACAATTATGCAGTTCAAAGCTTTGAGCGTGGAATTGCTGCCCAAGATGGTGGTGCCTTCTTATGGGAGATTGTTCCAGTAAGATAACTAGGGCTTAGCTTTTAGATGTACATCATGCCTTGCATTGCTGCATTGTAAACTATATCTTGTGCATGCAGGTTGAAGTGTCTGGTGGAAGAGGAAAGCCATCCACACTAGTAGATAAGGATGAAGGTTTAGGGAAGGTGAACTCACACAATTATTCCTCAGATAGGATTTTAATATGTTTTTTTATTTCCTCAGATTTCTCTCTCCATTAGCTTACTTTCATTGTCATCTTTTGGAAAGTATTATCTACATTTGTAAATATTATTGAGGTGTTCCAACATAAGTGGAAGGAATAGTCTGTCATAGACAACGTCGAAAAAATGTTCAATTTTTTCTGTCGTATTGATCTGGAACAATTTCTTAGAGAAAATTGCTTCTCTTTACTAGCATTGGTTGCACATGTAATTCTACCATAGTTAAGAAAATGAGCACATAATGGTGTGTCTGTTTTCATGCAAGGAGCTTGTGGACTTGGACATGACTAGTTCATTAAAATTATTTTCCCCTAATATCAAGTACTATTTGTCTGGTCAGTTTGATGCCACAAAGTTAAGGAAGTTAAGACCAAGTTTTAAGGAAACTGGTGGTACTGTCACAGCTGGGAATGCTTCTAGCATAAGGTTTGCTGCCTTTACTTCATCCTCTCTGTTGATCTTAGCTTCTATTGAGTCAAATTACGTAATTAAAGTTATTAATATGCATTTTAGGAGGAAATGAAGGAAAGTTCACCCTTTTCAGTTATCATTAATTATAAATAAGACTACACTTGCATTTCAACTGCACAACGCACTGTGATTTTCATGCAGTGGTAGTTGCCTTTGTATTAATCTCCCATGAAAAGGAGAATGAGAAACAGAGAGTAAATTTTCAGTCATTTTGAAAATTCTAAGGGCAAAATTGTTATGATATCTCGTGTTTATTCCAAATATTCTCTTGTTACTGATTTTCTTTTCAACAAATGATGTTTAAGTCTATAAGTGAATTCAATTGCCACTTGCATTTTAGTGGTTGCAATAGAACAGTATTGGCCTCATGTAGCAGAAATTCCAGGAAATCCTATTTGTTAAGCTTTGATTTCTCATAACTTCAAATGATGGGGGTCTTCTTCTAAGTTATTGATGAGTGGATTTCTCTCATTTGCAGTGATGGTGCTGCTGCTCTTGTTTTAGTAAGTGGAGAGAAGGCTCTGAAGCTTGGGCTGGAAGTCATTGCAAAGATCA
>JACGDI010005581.1:235444-260803 GCA_014898725.1 Jacaranda copaia
AAGCCCACCCACAACAACCTTTAAAAATAAAAAACCAAAATTCTTGACATAATAACCTCCATTTTTCACCAGCAGCAGTCCTCAGAAGAAATAAAAAGCCAAAAAAATACAGAAAACATAGAAAGGAATCGCACCTTTGGTTAAGAAACCTGGCAGGCAGTGCTCGAGGGCAACGACTAAACGAGGAGGAGGATTGTAGATGAAGAGTTTGGGTCGGGCCGTTCACTCTGACGCTAACGCAGATGAGGTTAACTGGGCCAAGTGGCCCGAGATCCTAGGTGGACAAACCTAGTTAAGGAGTGAACTAACGGAAAATTCCAACATTGGTCCCAAACTTTTACAAATTTACAATTCCATCCCACATGTTTTACAAGAAATAAATTTAGTCAAATCTACATATTTCAAAGAGGAAGGACCATATTTGGCATTCATGTTAAGCTTATCACTGATTTCTAACTTATTTAGTCCCATTATGTTTTGAATATTGAATAAATTTGTTTTTTATACTTGATAAATAAGGGTTACATATCTGAAAATAACAAGAACCAATTTAAAAATTAAATAAATTAGACCATGATAGATTTCATTAAAATATTTTAATGATTAGTTTCAATTCAACTTCATAATTGAATTTGATGAGTTATTGAATTTGTTGAGCTTGAATAATACAATCATAAAATAAAAATCATGCCAACATAATCAAATTTGTAGAAGTGCTCTTAAAAAACAAGGCCTTTGTTTTGTTGAAAATTCCCAATTCATTTTTCAATTTCTGAAATTTAAACAAACAAACATTACATATTCTCCAATCCCACTTTTAAAATACAAAATTTATTCCCCAAAAATCCCTACTATTTCCATCTCCACACCATCTCCCAAGACACCACACATTCTTTTATCATTAAAAATATATATACATACTACTACCCATTCAATCTATATATACACATATATAAATAATTTTAAAATACTCATTCACCCCACCAACCCAACAAAAAAAATTATCGATGTGCCATCTTATCCCCTTTCAAAATACAAATAAACAAATAATTTTTTTTCAATTCATTCTCACTCTACTACCTAAAACACAAACAAACAATTATCATATTCCTTAATTCCACTTCCCAAAAACCATTTTGCCAAAAAACTTTAACAAAATACCTCAATTCACAACCAAACAACCCCAAGGTAAATGTCCAATAACCATTATTGAATAAGAGTTCGGTGAACAAGGATTCAATCCAGTAAGCAAGCACACAGTTAATCTACAGAGAGGATAATTATCTGCTAGAAGTGCAGCAAAAAGAGGCACACGGATTATTTTGAACTATTTCCTCCTCACTCAACCAACCCCCAAAAGGCAATATGATGGGCTTTCACTTGTACAACTTTTCGAGCTCATCTTTAAACTTGGCCTTCAACTGCTCCCTCTTTAGTTTGAGAGCTGCGGTAACCAACCCAGATTCCGGAGTCCAAGGATCAGGCAATAGCTCTATCTTTGCTGGAGTTTCAAACTTGTCCAATTTTGCTGCTTTTGCTGTCTGTAATATTTATTTGCCACAACTTGGTTATATTACTATACATTTTGCTTTCATCATTTCATATATTGCATCTCCTAGTAGTAATGCAGAACTAGGATAAAAATCACAAATCCAAATGGTGATCTAAAGTGAGACAAAGAAAAGTATCTAGCAGCCCAAGAATAAGAATACGAGGCCGAGGAACAAACCTTGACTATTGATTGTTGAACCTCGTTTTTAGCTTCTGCTTTCTGACACAATTCAAAGAAATTGCTGTACTTAATTCCAGATTCATTGGCCCATCCTTCAAGGACTGGGCGTGAAGGCACAACTAGGGCCACACAGAAGTTGTGGAAGGGATCTGCGTAGACCATGATGTTTTCTATCAAATTGCTCAACATAAGTGCAGCCTCAACCTGCAAGACCAACAACTTTGATGAGTGAGTTTTCTGATTTAAGCAAAACCACTTCATGAAATCAAAGAAGGGAGCTACATTATATTTAACTGAACATGATGCAAACAACTTATAGATTAAAATCATATTAAGCACCTTCCCAAGTGAGATGTACTCTCCATGTTGAAGCTTCACAATATCTTTCTTTCGGTCAATAATCTCAAGGCATCCATCAGGGTGAAACCTTCCAATATCACCAGTGTAGAACCAGCGCATGCCTCTTTCATCAACCTACAAAAGCAAAATGCAGAATTAGCAGAAACAGGGGTGGTGTTGCCCACCATATGCATTTAGAAGAACAATTTTGCACCTTATACACTTCTGCAGTTTTGGCATCATTGTTGAAGTAACCAGCACTCACGCTGGCCCCACCAACAATGACCTCTCCTCGTGGCATAGGCTTATCTGATATTGTGTAGCCACCTTCTTCCCAAGAAACAAGCTGCGGGAATGAACTCCAGACTCAAATCAGGTAAGCAGGCAAGGTCAAAAACTGTTACGGGATTTCCAGAAGATAATCAACTATTCAAAGAGTAAGCAGTTCCACATGCCCATTCATTATCTTCTTGAAATCTTTTTGGGTGGCAGTCGCATATGTTTAGATAGAAGTTCTTAGGAACAAAAGGCTAGAAATTTTGCATATTAAAGCCTTACACAGGCACACAAATGTACACACATTGCAAACATCTATACACACATAAGCAAACATGACATCCCACAGCTGAAACTAATTAAACCAGCATAAGTCATTTAATCCCTCAAGAAAGGAGATATGGCATTATTTTTAATTGTATAATTTCTCAGTGCAAACAGGAAATATACCTTGATGTAGCAACAAGGAAGAGGAGGACCAACACGCCCAATAGAAGTGTCATCCGCCTCCGAGAAAGCAGCTCCAGCGCATGTCTCTGTTAGGCCATATCCTTGGCCGATGGGAGCCCTGTAAAACAGAAGCAGACCCTAGTAAAAAAGAAGTATGTAACAGATATTGATGACAACTTATGAAAGGCTGCAGCAGAAACAAGCTACCCTATAAGCTGAACTTACTGCATAAAATCAGTTGAATCATATGGCCAAGCAGATCATATTATTATTTCTAGATTGTTAAACTTGCATAAAAATTACCCCATGCAAATGTTGATAAATCTTTGTGTATCTCCAGATAAAGGAGCTCCACCACAAAGCATAAATCGGATTTCTCCTCCAAGGATGGACCTTATATTTTTAAAAACAATTTTATCCCACAACAGAGTTTCTAGTCCCCTTGCCCCAAACCAGCTTCCTTCAATTGCAGCCAGCCGACGACTGTAAGCAATCTTGAAAAGTTTCTTCACAATACCTCCTTTCTCATCAACCTAAGACATAAAAAGGATCACAGAAGAGTATGAGTAACTCTTTAACCTTTTAAGGTCCACATTAACATATGTGTTTTAATGATGTGAGGAAGTGCAACTGCCTAAAGAACCTTCTTAAGAACTCCCTCTCTAACACGGTCAAGTATGGCAGGAACAGCTGTCATCAATGTAGGCTTTAACACAGCAGCATCCCCCTTGGTTCCCTTTTTTATTTTGTTGGATGTGTCTGTTAATGTCAGAGGTGAGCCATAACCAATCGAGACACCAGCAGTCAACATGACAGTCTGCCATAAAAACCATCTTAGAACTTGCCATCCTTGGCCGTAGAAAAAAGATTTCAATTAACATATTACCTCGGCAGCTAATTCGAACACATGAGCTAGAGGCAAGTATGCCAAGTAAACATCCTTGCTTCCAATTTGTGGGATAACTGTCATAACTGCTGCCGCAGTGGCCACAGTGTTTCCATGCGTCATCATAACACCCTACAAATTTAATTGAAAACCATGTTGGCAAGAATCCTTTCTTGAAGAAGACTAATGTGTAATAAAAGATCACTTCAGAAAACAGTAACAAAGACCGAGATAAGTGCATTTAAATTCGAAAGCGAAAATGTAAAAGAGAAAAATTAAAAATAATTGATATCTACATCTATATATTACATTATTTATTATAAATTTACTTCTTTTCATATTTAACATCTCAAAACAATCTGATTCCAACAAAGAAGTTGCTATAGTATTGCCTGGGCCCTGGACAACCTAATTTTGACACAACCAGAGGAACCAATTCAAAATATATGATTGGGCAATTATTTTATCGTTGTAGGTGAATGAACAGATAGGTGGAATACAAAGTAAATAACAGCTGAACCTACGAATAACAAGATTTTTGGATGATTCTTGATCTCCACCAAAGATGAGAACCACTACATTAATGCACCACGCTATAGGTTATCTCAATGCATGTCCGTGTACAGATAAAAAAATAAATCAAACCTTTGGGAGGCCTGTACTGCCACTTGTGTACATGATGACAGCAATGTCTTTCTTGATTGGTAAATTAGGAGGAGCAGGATTATTTATTCCAAGTTTTTCCACTTCTGCAAAAGAGGAAACTTTCCAGTTGCTGATCTCTTGGGTAAGACTGGAGCCATTGGGAGAGTCTTCATCATCAAAAAAATAAATAACGTGTCTAATGGTTGTGAGGCTTGAACTTATTGCAGTCAACTTCTTCAATTGTTTGGAATCACAAATCACGGTTGACACTTGAGTCTGTCAAGCACTTGTAAGCATGAGTAAGTTCTACTAAGGATTAGAGTTGTTACAGCAGAAATTGGTTTCAAAAGGTATTCATAGACCAAAAGAAAATAGAATCTGGCAAAAGAAAATGAGAAGATCCTTAAAACGATAAACAAAGAAATAAATCTGGAAGAAAATTAGAGTTTTTCCTTTAGGGATAAATTGTGGCCACCTCATTTAACGAGTGAATTAGGGCATCTTCTCCTAAAGATGCATATATAGTAACAACAGTGATGTTCTGGCGGAAGCACCCCTGAAACCAAACAGAAAGTAAAATTATATAATTCTCATGGAAAAACTAAGTTAAGAAAGTACAAAAACATACACCAGAACTTCCACCATTACCTGAAACGCAATAAGCCACTCTGCCCGGGTTTCAGAAAAAATGGCAGTCCGGGTGTCTACATCATGACCTAGTTTAAGAAGACCAGAAGCAAAGTTGCAAGCACGATCAAATATCTGCCTATATGTTTCCCACTGGTACTCGCCCAAGTGAAGTTTCTCGAATTTTCTCCCATCACTAGCCGTGACAAAGTCCTTAGAAATTACCTTTCTTGTCCCAAGAAACTTTTCTTGTGAATGTTTTTTACATGACTGCTCAAACAATGCAGCCATAGTTGTGGCCCCTTCCCAAGGAACCTCAACTAGTTTGGGGGATCTAGCATTGCGCATTGCGAAACCAGCCTCACCACCGACTTGAACTGGAACTCCTCTCTGCTTCTTTCTTTTCCCTCGAAGTAGTACAGAAAGGAGTATAGGTATAACTAGGGCAACAATGACAGCAGAAACAATCCCATATATTCCACTATCTTTGATAATCGATAAATAATCACTATTTCCCATACTCTTCATTGTGTTCGTGTTCAAGTTACTTCCTTCGGGCTCACCCATCATATAATCTGTATGCAGTTAATTTTTGATTCTCAACATTCCTATGCAGGAAAAGGTTAATCAGGTACCAGGTTTAAAATAAAAGAACCAACCACATAGTTGGAATTATTGAGCTCAAAAACTCAAACAGAGTTCAGATTGTTGTAAAAAGACATAGAATTACAGAAGCATTATGGTACCAATATCACAGACGATCTATTCACATTGATATGTTTAAAATAAAAGGAACCATAGACATACAAGAAACAGACTTCACACATGACCTGTCACATCATACATACGATTTATACACCACTGCACTTTTAAGTACACAAATATTTGGTGTGGAGCCCCATTTCCCTCAACACAACTGTGCAGTAAGGGTAAAAAGATGTGCATGATGAATTAAATTCTCGACGGAGCAGTTATATGATTCAAACATTTTCAGAGATTTGACAGTACGTAGCTAATTTTGGTTTATAGTCACCACTTTGCTCGAAAGAGACAGTAAATTAGTACAACATACTACTCAAGAAACCTGAAAATGGGGAAAAGAATCCACAGTTTTCATAAAAAAGCAGCCAATAATACACTCAAACCATTGATACAAATAAAAGAACTATTAATTGGAATTAATCATCAAGGCAGTCATCACAGATTCATCGTTCAATACTTCAAAACCGAACAGAAAGAGGGGCATAGGTCAATATCCATAAAACCCAGAAAAACACTCAATTCACTTAACGGGATCATGCATGGATATACACCAAATCTTGATTTATGAAATGAGCATCAAAATTGTGATCATACAGCAAAAAAGAGAAGAACCCTAAAATCAATAATTATCTGCACCTTGTTGGGATGAGGTGGGAGGGGGATGACAGGAAGCAAAGGGGAGCGTTACAAGATTCTGGTTAGTTTAAAGACGAAGGGTTGCAGTCTGATCATGCAAAATGAGGAAAGTTGGAATAATTCTAGTGCAACGCGGAAGGTGTATTAACTATTAAGTGACGCTATCTTCTTGTAATAAAATTACACTGCTCGCCCCCTTTTTTTCTTCAAATTGAGAATGAGTCCTCGTAGTATTCAAGAACTACATAAAAAACCCTGTTATTTTATTTTCTTTCTTTTTCGTTATTTTTCAGTTTAAGACATATGTCCTGCTCGAATTACAGTAGTTATTATAAAAATTTTATTAAAATAATATTGAATTTCAGTACTACTATTAATAATAACGTAAATTAGTCATCACTTTGTGTTTCATATTTTATATAATGAGTAGTGTTATTCTGATTTGATTATTTTATTCCAAAAAAAATTACCTTAAAATGAAGATAAATAAAATAAAATACGCACTGAATATTTAGGTATCTATTAATAAATACAAATATTTATAAAAGTAAGTGATAGAGAGAAGAGGTGAGAAAAAAGGCAAAGGCACACAACTCCATACATGTCAGATTTGGACAGTTAATTTGGTCATGAATACTCAGCTCTACAACGTAGGGATTGCTCTTTCAGAAGAATCTTATGTTTTAATCTTTAGTTCTACGTTTTTGTGGGGTGAAAAAAAGAAAAAGAATGTTCCTTTCTTCCCGCAAAATATTATTCCTATTGTCCCAATTTGGATCTTCCGTATTTGAGTGGGTATGAAGTTTTAAGCAAACCACAAACTAATGGAAATTTTTGTTTTTCTTGCAATCCCAAAAATCGCAACATCTTTGACAAAAAATTCAATAGCACTTCAAGAATAGCAAAATGAACGTTTTTTAACATTTCAAAACATTAACAACAGTTATCCTAAAGGAACATTGGACCCAAGTTTTTAAAACCGCAGCAATTGGCAGCAGGTACAGTTTCTTTAGGTAGTTGATAATCAACAACAATCCCTGGTTAAAGTTAAAAAGCAGAAAACAAAAAATTCCCGACTATAGCTGCAACCTGAACTTTTCAAGAAGAAGCATTTAAGTGAAAGAAACGAGAAGCAAGATAACTAGTAAAAGAGAATGAAAATCTGCAGTACTTCTGATTGTTAGTGCATCTTAATACTTTACAAACATAAGTTTGTACTATTAGGACATTTGGGATAAGATGTTCATCAAAATAAGAGGAGCTTAAACCCAGTGGTCGAATTTTCCATCTCCAAGGAAAACGAATAACACTAAAGCTCATTATGCTAACAGGATAATCAGTAGCAACTAAATAGGCAATTGGGACAGTGGAAGCATCAGTTTCTGAGCTACTAGCAGACACCAGAGAGCAACTGGGTAAAGAGACACAAAAGACTAGATAGTCAATCAACTAGTTAGATCCATGTTTGGCAGTTTCCTCAGTCCGTGTGAATGCATCTGTGAGCACATCCAGAGTCCAATCCTTAACATCTTCCTGCAAAAATTACAATCACGAAATCAAGTAGTTGGAATAGCTCAGTTCAGAAATATAATCTTGTTTAGTGGAGCCAAGACAAAAGGAAAAGGGCAAGAAACTCAAATGAGAGCGGCTATACTGTTATGTAGAAATGGGAGACAGCGGTCAAAGGAAGATACTAAACCAAACATGAGATTGTTTAACCTTCTAGACTGATATTTAAACATGAACCTTCTTCCTGGAAATTGCAGGTGGAACAAACACATGAAATTTCACTATGGGGTTTAAACTGGCCTTAGCCACAGGCTGCAATAATTTCCCAGAAGTAAATGCTAGTTAAAGCAAGAAGGTAAACAGATAAAACAAAGAGTTGCAATTTACCAAGTGCAATGGTTCCCCAGTCCTTATTCTTGCATTTGGGCGAGATATCTTAGATTCAAATGGAGTCCTTGGCCTCACTTCTTGAATCTCATCCCACTCCTCACGAGTGAGCATCCTGACAGTTCCCTGACCAGCAGGGGCATTCTTTATCTTTCGCTCAATCCTTTCCTGGGATGTTGCCTCATCATGCTGCAAGAGTACAAATTTATAGGCAGAGCTTCATTATCTTTCAATCTTTCAGTAGGCATTTACTATAGAATTCAATGAAAAAATATAAAAAGATGATCTCTCGCCAAGTAACACCCGTAATGAAGCCATGTCAAAAATCACTTATGGCCACAAAGACTGAAACCTCAAGAGTCATTTGTCAGGAAGACAAAACAGTCAAGATTTCCAGCTACATTTTAAACACAATCTATAAAGTCTTATATGCCTAGGATAGTTCTAAAAATTAAAGCTTCAACATGATTATCTTTTAGCTAATCAAAATTTGAAAATACAAAGAACTCATCCATGAAAACTATTAGACGAGGAAGTTCCGCATATTTCAAGAAACAGTGTTTCGATTTCCAGATTGTTTGTCAACCAACAAGCAATTTTTAGATGTTATATGGCAAGGTCCTTTCTGCAAATTAAAAAATTCTTTGATTCTTGGGCAAATTCATCGATCGTTTGATCAAAATTTCTTATTGATCAATGTTAGAATAACTAATTTAAATAATACCATCATCAGGAGCTTCGCGAAAAGGGCAGTTCCCACAACAGTGAGTATCATTGGCATGGTTGCTGTATCAAGAAAAGATAGTGATTCAGGAACATCCACGAATAGTTGATTTTTCTTGGGATGTCTTCTTTTCCTCTTCTTCTCTAACTCAGCGATCTTCCTCTTCAAGGTGTCACTTGGGCCATCATGGGATAATTTATGAAATTTTCTACAAATCTGAGACAATGTCCGCTGAACTCCTTGCATGTTTACCATGGCTCAAACCTCATCTTTTTGCTTGATTGCAATGATAATCAAGCACTTCAATAGATAGAGTAAAAGAGCAATAGAGAAGTCCCGCTGAAAAGTGTGATTGTTTCACATATAGTTTCTATTATTCTGCCCAAAAGTATTGAGTATCAATAACTGACGAGAACTAAAATGTGAATGATAGAATATGATAGGATAGCAATACAATCACATATAGTTTCTCTTATTCTGCCCAAAAGTACTGAGTATCAATAACTGACCAGAACTAGAATGTGAATGATAGAATAGCAATACAATCAAATCAACTGGAGAATTACAGGTTAAGACAATGACATCTACACCTTATCAACAAGTAAAAAGAAGCAGAAAATTTTGTGTGTGCAGGAAATCCTATGGACACGACTGAAAAACTACCCAGATAGTAGTCTCCTATCTTCCCAAGGGCAAATCTCAAGGACATATTCCGCAAAACCATCTCTTGCAATTGAGAAATCTAGGTGGATGTTGAGTCAATGATCTTTTAATTAAATTGTTGTAATTGATGAAATAAGACAAGTAAGAATAAAAATACCAGCCTCAACCTGATTTACCCAATATCCACTTAGATGACCAATCTAGCAGGTACTCCCATGTGTGCTGGTCATCTTGGGTAGCAAACTTTGCTACTCACAACTACCCAAACCCATAAAAGCCAAGCCCACTCTGAGACGTAGCTAACTTTGATGGTAGTTCTTAGGAAAAGGTCGGAAGGCAGCTGGTGGAGGCATATTGCAGGATGAGGAGGGTAACTGCTCAATCTGTGACTAGACTCAACCCAAAATCACATCCAACAAGGAAAGCGAGCACGCAACAAGGAAAGCAAGCAAGTCCACCTCAACAGTATCGTGAAATTCAATTTGCCCCCCGAATCTTTCTCAGAATCCAGCATCCACAAATATTCTCAGACTTTCAGCAATACAATTGAAAATTTCTCACATGCATTTGCCCAAACATTATGCTAGCACATTCACAACAAGCACACACTTCCTAGAATACAATCAGATATCTAACTATGCAACATTCTTAATTTCAGGGTTTAACAAGAAAAATCCAGGGTTCTAAAACTTCAGCATATGATGTTCCTCACTCTCACTACACCCAGCCCAAAATCAGTTCTAACATGGAATGCATACAAACCCAGCTCAAAACTATCATGAAATTCAAGTTCTACCTCCAAAGCTTCTTTAAAACCCAACATCCAAAAACACTCTCATATTTTCAGCAATACAATTGGAAATTTATCAACGATTGAAAGCCCAATCCTGATAGCTCGGCATGCGAATTAAGAACCTCCTCAATAACCCCATGCAATCAAACCATATGGAGGGTTTCGCGGTATAGAACAAAACACATCTAATACACTCCAAATATTAAAGAAATTTCAGATGTAGCCAAGATTTTCATAGGGTCCAATGTTTACCTCGAATGGCTCGGCTAAAACGCCGCCGCAGCGATATTCCTGGCCGTAAAAGTGTTTCTGTGCTTGCGTGTTCCGGTGTGTGTGGACTGAGTGGAAATCAGTTTCGAGATTAGAGAAGTTGTGTGCAATTCTTTTCTTGATGGATCACTTAAACAGGGCCAATGAATGATACATTATTCGACAATAATCATTTACACTATGTTTGGTTCTGATAAGAAAGAGAAGTATCAGAAAAAAAGGACAGGAAAAGAAAAGAAATATAAAATCTAAAATTTATTTAATTATTAAAAAAATAATGAAGAAAATAATGAAAAAAAGAGGAGCAATGAATATTTTGAAAAATAAAATAAAATTCAAATAGATTTTTTTTATTTTTCAAATTATTTTTTTAGATTCATTATATTTTTTTTGTCAATTTTTTCTTTCTTTATTATTTTCCTTACTAACCAAACAATCAAAAATATTTTTTTTTGTATTTTTTTTCTCACCAAAATCCATGAACCAAACGTAGTGTTAGGGAATATCTGGTTACGCTTTTGTTTGATTATATTATGTATTTTGAGATAATGAATATTAAAAAAATTATTAATGAATGTGAAAGTTGTATTAGGGATTGCAATCGATGTTTGGCTATATTTTGAATAATAGTTAAAAAATGAATTTTAGGAGTTTTAATATATTTGGTTATATTTTAGAAGAGATATTTTATACTATAGTTGTCAAATCAATACTTTTGTATTGATATTTGGGGGGTGAAAATAGCTTTTATTGATTTTTTTCAATTATAAGGATAATAATAAAATATGTTGGATATATATGTGTGTGTGTAATGAATGGATATGATTGTGTTGCAAGTTTATATTGATTGGTTCAATAATTAAGTGGGTTGTATTGTATTATTTTATGAATTTATTTGTTAGTTGCATTTTATTTATTTATTTTGGTAAATAAGATTGAGTTTATTGGATTAAAATGAAAAAAAAAATATTTGTACAATATAGCAACCATGTTTTATGCACAAAAAAAAAAGGGACATAAAAAATAAACACAAAAGTCACTTACAAGACATGGGCACAATAATTATAAATTACGATACAAAAATATCAACACTATTACAAAAATTGACAAAATATAGAACATAGCAGGGGTCCCATTACGCACATAAAAACTAAAAATACACTCCCAAATTACAATTCATGGACCATCAATAATGAAACATAAAAACATATGAAAGTTTCAAGCTTATCATCCATCCATATCCAATCAGTAAGTGAAAAATGAGAGTTTCTAATAACAAGCATCGATGTTTGTAAATAGTACAAACGCATAAATCAAACATCATGATTGGGGAGAGAAGGTAGAAGAGGAGCAATCATGTTTGATATCAATTATTGAACCTCTACACGTCCTAGGTGCCAGTGAAAAATGCTAATGCATCTCCTGCTATCTCACCATCAGATAAGTCGGTCGCACGTTTGTCGATAAAAATGTCGTAGAATGTATAGAAGCCCTTTGAATATATGAAAATAGTTCTATCTGATAGTTTTCTGAATGAGGCCTATTACAATTTCCAAATGAATCGAGACATGTATATTTATATATATTTCTATTGTAAATAAAAAATATATTTAACAGCAAACACAGTATGTCCAATCATCAAATACAATACACACTATCAATCACAATTAATAAGTCTTTAGTACATAAACTCATTTAGAGTACAAACACAACGGAACATAATTTAAATTTTGATTGATGTTGAAGTTCTAAAAATACTAAAGAAGAAGTATTCTTATTGGTCGTATGATAATTTTAAATCATATTTGATATCATTTAACTATCAATTTAAATTATTTTTTTTCAAGAATATATCAAAAGAATTAATATCTTAAGTTAAAATACCCAAATACAGTTTTGTAACTCTGTTTTAACAAATTTGTCCTTGAAAATGGCATCATTTTTGTGCATATAATTACTTTTCACGCAATAAACGAACTGAAAATTTATCTAACTCACTTATTTAAAGCAAAACGATTTTAAAATTAGAGACAAAAGCAATATGAGTTTAGCTTTTATAAACTATTAGTGAAACTTGCCAAAAAAAGATATTTAAATCTAAGTCATTTGTGCATATTATTAATGATCAAATAGAAACAAATATTAACATAACAGTTCATGAATATCAAACTGTGATTATAATATGATATAAAAATAATAAACCAATGCCAGAGTCAACAAATCTGCTTCTTAAAAATTAATTTATTTTGAATTTATTAGGATTTCTATAGTGTTGATACACTTAAGAGAAAGCAACATTAATGAAGGAATACGTTTTTTATTGTTTCTTTTTAATATATGAATTGATTATGAAATTATTTGTGATCAAATATGTTTGCATTAATTACATTTAATATTGTATATTATATGGTGTGGTTATTATTAGAATTGAATTATTTTTTCATTTATATTATATACAAAATAATAATTAAGTGTATCGATATAATATTTATTCAATATTGTTAATATCGATGTTATACATATTAAGAAAATTTATGCATGAACAGGCAAGACACTCTAATTCTTAGTAATCTTATATAAGTGCGTTGACGAAAAAAAGTAAAAACTTTATTTATTTTTAAATTTTAATAATATTAATTATAAAATTGTTATTAATACTAGTATTTATAATTTTTGTGTTCTTATTAATAATTCATACTTCCTTTCAATTTTTTTTCAGAAAGGGAGAGGAAGAATGAAACAATGAAAATGCCAAATCAAAATTTGCATTGTTTAAATTTTGTATTTGACATCCAATATTTAGGGCCAAACAGAGCCTTCACATTTTCAATTGCAACTTGCCACCTTTTAGCAAGTTTTTTTTTTTTTTTTTTTTTTTTTTTTTTTTTTTTTTTTATTGTTCCCACCTTTAAGCAAGGTTTCCACAAATCACTTCAACATAACTGTTTTATGCACAAATTCATACACAAAGTCTTGAGAAACTTAAAATGAGGTTTATTGATTTTTTTTTTAAATTTCAATTTGCATAAGTCAACACACAAACCTACATATAAATAAATGACTTTTATTTCATTCCAAGTAAACAAGAAAACTTTCTCTCCACACATTTGGACTTTTTTTTTTGGGCATCAATTAATAGTTCATTTCTTGCCCTTTTCCATCTAATTTTATGGTCCTACTTTGATTCAAACATGAAATTTTAAATAAGTGAAAAGTAAAAGTCTTAGGGGGAAAAATGAAAAATGTTCTAAGAATTAGTCGTATTACATCTTTACTCTGATGAAATGATTAAAAATTAAGAATAAAAAGATCATTTTTGGAACGTTATGACAGAGTATGTATTGACACCAAATGAGAGATAATAATACGTTTAGCATTGTTTTGAAGTATTTTCCAAAAAATGTTTATGAAAATTTATGTTGTGAAATTACGATGAATAAAATTATTATTTCTTTTGTATTCTTTTATAAATCTTTGTATAATTAGTATTGTCATGTCAAACTTTTATAATATTGTATGTTAATAACTTTAAAATATATATTTATATTAATTAACAAATGAAAAAATAAATATATTTTTTATTAATAAAATAACTTGAATACGTACAAAGACATACACACATATATATATATATATTTGTGGGGAAACCATTAAATATTTGATTTTATTTTTTTAAATATTTTGATTTCCAGAAAAACACCCCTATTTTTTGGACAAGCAATTCTTCGTAAGCTAAAAAAGATATTTTTATTCCCCCAAATTAATTAAATTTCAGAAATTTTCTGACAACACCCGCACTGATGGTAAGATTGTTGCCAAAACTTGCAATAATTATATGCCAATTCAGCAAATCATGAGAGGACAAATATGCAAGATTTCCCATTTCCACTACCTTAATTTTTATATCATTACACCTTTTCTTGATCTTAATGACTTCAAAAAGTATCAACTTGTGTGCAAACAAACACACAAGAAATGCTGTCTGCCCATGGTGTTCTTGTCCACTGAGCACTCCAGTAGCCAAAAGGCTGCCAAGAAAAGCATGTAAAAACATTTGAATTCAGCCATTCCACTATTCCAGTCCCTTTTTAGCCCACAAAATCAATGCATTCAATCGCACAGATCAATAAAATTACAAAAACCACCCTTTTCCCCAAAGTCTTCCTCAAGTACAAAGATCAATCAAAGCCCTCTTTCTCTTCCCCGTGCCCTAGATACATAAACTTGGCTGTTTTGTAATTGCATTGATTGGTTTATGTAATTGTTTGTCTTGTACGCCTGTAGTTTTTATACAAGAGAAAATAACAGTGGAGGTGTTGGGGGTGGGGGATTGAAGAGGAAGATGAGCAGTGGCGTTAAGGGTGCTGCAGCGGGGAGTAGGGTTTCCATTCCGAGCACTGTAAAGAAGACGATCGAGGATATAAAGGAGATTACTGGGCAGAAGCATAGCGAAGATGATATTTATGCAATGCTTAGAGAATGTTCCATGGATCCCAATGAAACTGCGCAGAAGCTCCTACATCTCGGTGAGATTCTGCCTTTCTTTGTGCCCTTTCTTGTCTTTTGTTGTATTCTTGCACACGTTTATTGATGTTGACTCTGCTTTTGATCTGAAGTTGCCATTGAGACTGAATGGTTTTATTTTTGCTGTACTCTTTTGTTCTTTGCTTTCTGTCTTTCAGTTTATTTGTGCATTCCTTTTTTTTTAGTGCCTCTCGGAGAATTGATGTAGACTGAGTTTTAGCTGAAAAGATAGTTAAGAATGGGTTTCGTGATAACATGGTTCGACTTTGATGCACTTGTGATATGCGACTGGTTCATGTTTTTGTATGTTTGTATTGCAGTTGAACTCTTGTTATAGAAAAGGGTGATGTTTGCTCGTTTTTGCTTTCATATGCAGCTCTTGATTCATTTATTACTTTCTTTTCTTAATTCACCATTACATAATAGTTTGATACTATCAAATTCTGTTTCCTGAGAAGAACAAATTGTTTTGTTTGTGTTTGACAGCCCACATGCTTATTTTGCTTGCCCATGCGTATGAGTTTTTGCAGAAAGCAAGCTGATTAGTCTTGTTCTATTTTTCTACAGATACTTTCCATGAAGTTAAAAAGAAACGTGATAGGAGAAAAGAGGTAATTCACAATTTGATTCCGTTGTGATATGTCCCTTACTAATAATTTCTTCCTTATAGTTGAACTAATTTTATAATAACATTTTGGAGTTTCTTAGCTTATCCTGCTCGATTTCCCTGATAATCTGCCCTCTCCCTCCCACAAAAGGAACAGATAATAAAAGAATGCCATGGTTTCATACGAAAGTAAAAGGAAAATAATGCTTCATATGATGGCTATGTATTTTGCTCCTTATTAAAATGACATTCATTAGGTTAGGTACATATTTAGGCTATACAATACTTGATTGTTTCAACACGGGATATCCATTTTAGCTGTATGATAGTTCCATAGCTTCTTATAGTGGTTTGAATCACTCTTTTCTTTTTGTTGAGTTTCTCCTAAATTGCTGTCCTTTAAGCAGACTATGACTGGAGTTAAATTACTATTTGAACTCTTTCAGAATCTGAATAAGGAGCCTGCAGAGTCAAGGTCGAAGCCAGGTAGCCAGGCACGGGCAAATAGAGCGGGTCGTGGGAGCTATTCATCCCGACATATGTCTGATGGTGAGCCTATGCTTGTGGCTGTTAGCTACATACAAACACCTTACATGTGCCGTCTGAAATTGAAGATTGAATGGTTTTGCATATTATGCTTCTTGTTATTATTTCATATTTTCAACCATGTTTTAACTTTTCTGCCTGCTTGAACAAGTAGAATCTCTGGTTATAAATCCATGCTAATTGCCAACTTATTATCTTACAGAAACATGCTTCACTGACAAGCTATCTGAAAAAGGAAATAGAAAATGTTCATTTCCTAATAACTGTTATAACAAATGTGCTGGTTTTACCCTATTTCTCAATGCGTCTCTCCTCATGTGTTGCCAGATACTGGCGGTGGGAGAAATTCATCTGCTGTTAGGGAAAGTGCCACCAGTCACAGGTCAGAGAAAGTTGTTAGCAAGGCTCCCTTGGCTACCGCACAAGACATGAGAAAGAATGATGCATCTTCAGTTGCAAGGGGAGATAGGTATTTCTGACCTTTTGGTGTGTTATTATAATATGATGTGCTTGAATTTCAGATGTTCAATCTATACTTCAAAGATGCAACCTACTATGCTGCTCTGCTGCTTTTTCCCCTAAATGTTTTCTGAAAGTAATTGTCTTATGTCTTTGCAGCCCAATTACTGATGTCTCTAATGGTCCATCTGGTATAACTTGCCAGAGAACCAATACTATACACGACAACCATATGTCTGCAAGTGGAGGTGTTAATCAATGCAATGAAACTGCACATACCAGCATGAGTAAGTTGGAAGGACCACAGCCATTTTCATCCCCTGTTGATTCAACTAAAAATTCGAATGCTCTGGGGAACTGGGATACACAGAAGAATGAGATGTTAGATTCAAGTAATAGTGCAAGATCCCTCCCTTCAGCACCTGCTTCAGGATCTCCTTTCCATTCTTCAGATCCTGTACTGTTGCCATCTCAAAATTTTGCACTTTCTAGCACAGTGACTACTATTGGACGTGAAGCGGGAAGCCAGCATGCTCCTGTTGTACTGATTGCAGATAATCTTACTGAAAGAAAATCAGATACTGCTGTGCAACAAAAGGTGCCAAATGAGTTTGAGGAAGTTGGAAAGACTCAATATTTAGAATCTCTGCAGGCTGCCTCTTCTGCTATTGGTGTTTCTTCTGTTAGTAGGCCTTCATCTAATTACAACAATCAGTCTCAAGTGGTTGGACCACAAAAGGGTATAAATCATGATGATTCCATATGAGAAGTTGTCATGTTTCTTTGGTATTTGTTCTAAAGGGCTGGCCTAATGATGGTGCTGGTAGTTGCATTATGAATTACTGCACTGTCAAGCAGAGTACATAGTTTTGCTTTTACAAGCAATTATTCTATATGCAACAGTAGTTTATAGTTGGCTTTACTGGTAGTCCAAACACTGTGACTCAATGTATCAGTTCTACATTCCTGGCTGATGATTGTGCCACTAATTTTTAGGATAAGGGTTTTGTTATGCCAACCGTCCTTAACAGATTGACTATTGGTTGAAATTTAGAGGAATAATCTGTAAAACACTTAGTCCATAGTTTTGCATTACTGTACTTTTCCTACAGGAAACTTCTATTGGTTTAAGGTTTGAGTAAAATTGATAGTGACACTTTTTTTAAGGGGTCAGGCATGAATTTCTTTTTATGTTTTAGTTCTGTGTTTCTCTTACAATTGTTAATTAATTTGACGGCAACTGACAACTGGTGCCTATCCCTCCATTTCAATATTGTCAGTCTTGGGATGAGAGAACATTCTAGAAGTCAGAGTAGGATATGGTGAAAAATCATAATGGTGACATTTGCTAATCCTAAAGTTTTGATTCTAATGGTTTTCCACATTTATTTCTAATGGCTGTTGAATGTATTTTGCTACAGTGGGTCCTGGCAAAGAGTGGAAACCAAAGTCTACAAGTCCCAGTATTGGGCTGGGTGCTAGCACAGCTGCTTCATCCGAGGTTTCTACAATATCTGTTGGAAGTCATCCTGAATTACAGCAAACTCGTTCAAAAGAAGCTACTCTTGAGTTGCATCAGAAGTTAGAGGAGTTGCGGATTAATAATAGCCAGCATGTTATCATTCCTAATCATCTGCAAGTGCCTGAAGCTGGAAAACTTGGGTTTTGTTTTGGCAGTTTTGATGCTGGCTTTGGATTAGTAATGGCCCACAATGGCAATCTTGGGAGTGACAAGAGTCCACTGCTGCCTGAATCCTCTGAAGTTACTGATGAACCCGTGGAGCTACAGTCAAGGTGTCTCTCTCGCTCCCCTCCCCTCCCCTCCCCCTGTTCTGGTTCACTTTTTCTTCTGCCACAGTTATCTTTCTTTTGCTGTTAAGCTAGGTTTTTTTCACCCATGTTTTATGTTGGAGAGCTGAGGTATGATTTGAAGCTGAATGGAGTTAAATTCTGATTAGTTGTGAAAAGCATTGAAGACAAAGTCATGAAATATCCTTAATACTAGCTGTTCTAGAAAATTTTTCTTAAATTTGCTCTTCAGAGGTGTTATGTACAAAGTTTAGTCTCCAACTGTATGGTTTAGAAGAGCATCATGGATGAGGGGCAGTTTATAACATCCAATACTTTAGCTTGTGATAAAATGCTTGTTTATGTTTATTCTCTTTGCTGTAGGATTTATAAAGATGAAACAAACTTTCATCTATTTGAGCTGTGTAGTTAAGAGACCAAGGTGATGATTCTAAGAAGTTCTTTGGCTGAAGAAGGAACGAGAGAATATTGGGATTCACTCCTTACAAAGGTCTGGTAGAGGAGTCACACTTGATCTAATTTTTGGAGAACACCAAATCCAACCATGATTACCGAAATATATTTCACTTCCAGTTCAGGTTACAGCATATCCTCCAAATTATAGATGCTAGAAAAAGTTACTAGCTATCTTAAATGTACTTGAAAATTCTTCTAATAGGGTAATCATGTTAGGCTCTAATTTTAGTAGCAACTTTCCTAAGCATATATGTAGTTGTAGCCTTGCCAACATGTTAGGAGACATTAGCAAGTCCCAAGAACATTAGGATTTGGAGACTACTTACATGATAAACCAAATTAAAATATATATCCTGAAGAATAACTCTTGTACTCAGTTGTCTTGCTTGCGAACTTTGTCCTAAAATTGATTATTTTGGTGTATTGCTCCCAAACTTTGTTCTAATTTTTTGTTCTTCATTCTCATGAATATGTCCTGGGCCCTGAATCATCGTATGTTTATTGAAACTCTCTTTGGTAGTTTTGCTGATAACAAGTTCAGTTACCTATTTCACTTTTTAAAGTATGTGTTTTCTCTGTGCGTTGACTGGCATGAGTTTCAGTTTACTCTCTTCGAAAGTCCTGCGATCCCTTCCCATCACTTGCGATTGGTTTGCCTCGTGTATCTTTGTTTTTCTCTCTTTCACGAGTCACTGCTGGGAGTTCCTTTCCTGTTTCCTGCATTTCTCCTTCTTCAGTCTTGCCTTTGTTGTCTGTCTGCTTTTCTCTATCTTTCATTCTTTCACTAATCATTAGTCTTCAGATTTCTTTTAGGCCCTAACATCACCTCATTGTCCTGTCCTTTTGCTTACCTACCGTCTGTTCCTTCCTCAGTTGACCAACTACTGCCACTCTGTGCAGTCATAGACTGTGAAAAATACGCACACATTGAAAATGCTCCAACATGTGCATACACATGGAAGTTGCTCTTATGTCTTGTTTGGTAAGCAGGTGCTAACACATGCACCAAATTCTCGCCTATATGTTTAGGGTCTAGTGAAGTATTTCACTTTAACATTTTCAATTATGTTTTATACAATTTGGTTTTCTTTTTAAATACCATGTTTTCTTGCATGATTACAGCAATCAAACTGTTTTGGAAGCTGCTGACAAAACTGAAATGGAATATCCTGATCATGTCCAATCACCTTCACAAGGACCAGAAAAATTTTCATCTAGCGAGGTTGAAGTTGCATCCTCTATTACCCCAGATTATGGTGAATCAAAGCAGGAGATTGCTCCTGGATGCCATCAACATCCTGTCATCCATGCTTCTTCAAACTGTAATTATGGTTTTATGCCGCCAATTTTGAGTGGCCAGCATACTCCTGTTGAAAGTTCAGAATCTCAAGCTCGTGATGGTCCTCGACTTCCAGGCTTTATTGTATGTCAGTTTTGTCTTTTATGTGATCATCATTTGTTTTACTTTTAAATGGATAATTGCTTATATATTCTACAAACTGCTCATCCATGTAGTATAGCTGTCTATTTATTGTTTATGATAAAAGGTCATTCATACTCAGATTTTGAGAACTTGGTGTGCATGAATACATTCTTTACTTTGTAACTAACAGTAAATGTTGGCTATAATATGCCACGCAGGTGCAGCAATCTTTTGATCCAATGAGCTACTATGCACAATTTTATCAATCGGGCATGGATAGTGATAGTTTCATTTCACCTCTAAACTCTGCTGGAGCTGCAAACAAGTACAACGGAAATGCTGCACTTGTCACTCCAGAGGCTTCTCAGTCTCCTCAAGAGGTTTGGGCTTTTAAATCTCAGCTTTTGGCGTCATCTGTTCTGTGTAAGAAGTTTGGTTAATTTAAACCTTGATCAGCACTTAGATAAAGAAATTAATTAACTTAGTATGCTCTTCTTTGTTAATTCCACTGTTGATTTCTCACCAAAGGGTTCCGAACTTTTCACTTCTTGGAAATTTGTAGTTAAAAGAACATCTTCTGTGTGAAAATTCTTCATCCTGCTGCATTTGTTTTTTCAAGAAAGAAATGCATTGGGAGATTTTGTTGATGAAATCTCCTTTTCGTACTCATATCTGTCTGTATTATTGGTTTAAATGATGGGGTTTTGTTTTCCCATTTATAAAGATCATGTAAATCATGTAATCGGTATCTCATAAAACAATAGTGTAGTCTCAATCTGTCACTGTTAATAGTCTAAAAGTTTCTGAAATATATCCAGAATTCTAGGCTAACTTCTTGTGATTAATGTGAATACTAAAAATGCTAGAAAGTTGTTTTATGGTGAAATTAATTTGTCTTTTAGTGCTAAACAGGCAGAGCTTGCTTTTGAAGGATCACTGTTGATCCAAGAACACTATCCTTTTATTGCCTGGGTGAAAAAAAGTTGCTTGCCAATATTTTCTTTGTTGGCTTTCTTTCTTTGCTTCTCTCTCCCAAGATGGTCTTGCTAACAGTTGATTTTTGTAGACACGTTTGACTATTTCTATGCAACTTTCTTCAATTCTCTTACATTTTTCTTTTTATTTGGCTATTTGAGATGATTTTGGCTTACCCCTAGGAGCTATCTTTCAACTGTTGAGGATCCTATGTTAGTTTACTTGTGTGACTTACTTCAGTTGCAGGGTGCTGCCCCTCTGGTTCTGTCCACAGCTTCTCCAGTACCTATTGTTACCCAAGCTGCTGGGATCATGCAGAGTTCAATAACTGCAACCCAGCAACCTCTTCCTGTATACCGTCAACCAACTGGGGTTCATCTACCCCATTATCCTTCATTTATTCCTTATGGTGCCTATATCTCCCCATTTTATGTCTCACCACCAGCAATTCATCAATTTTTAAGCACTGGAGCATTTCCTCAGCAACCTCAGGGTGGCAGTTCGTATCCAACTCCACATGGGACAACTGCCAAATATTCAGTTTCTCAGTATAAACAAGGATCTAATACAGGAAGCTCAACTCATGTTGGAGTACCTGGCAACTATGGGCCATATGGTCTTTCTGTGGGCAACTACACTTCCAGTTCAGCCACAGCTGCTGTTACAACAATGTCAAATGAGGATGATGGTGCCCCTCAAGTAAAAGAAAACAACATCTATGTCGGTACTTACCAGGTTTGTGATTTTACATGTTACAAATGATTTATTACTAAAACATATCTGTTTAATGACCTAACTTAACAAAGTACTTACAAGGAGTCTTTCATGATCGGAATTTTGAGCTCACTTTGATTCCTGCTGAGATAAAATGATCTTATCCTGACAAATTTATTATTAAACTCATTCCTAGTATGTTCCAAGTTAAATGGATGTTGGAGAGATTATATATTGCTAAAGCAAATGATGGGGAGAATAAATTGCCGACTTGTCTAGGAAAAGTTTGTTCTTGCTCCCCGACTTATCTAGGAAAAGTTGTTCTATAAATAATATCCCACATTTTACATGGTATCACATTAGATTCAATTTTTTTATGCATTTTACTCTTGTTGCTTTGCCAGATGATTTAAAGATTCATTTTCTGTATTGAACTTTTTTTTTGGTATAGAACTTGCTAGGTAGCTATGGTTCTGTGACCCCATTTTTGAGTATTTTCAGGGAAAGTGTAACAATTGTGGTCCATTTGCTTCATTGCAGAGTGAAGGTTCAGGTTTGGGTTTCACCCCAGTGCGGCCTGGTCATGGAGCCTTTACTGGCGTTTTCCAACCTGCACAGGCAGTAACATCAGCAACAGTCCACCCTCTCTTGCAACAATCTCAAGCCATTACTGGCCCTGTTGATATGGTGGGACCAACAGCCGGTGTTTATCTGCATCATCAGCAGCACACACAACTTAACTGGCCAAGTAACTACTAAGTAAGGAGAAGTTTCTCTGCAAAGGCCATGACAAGTAAAAATCCGTACCTATATTTCTTTATGGGATTTCCAACAACTTCTTGATTTTAAGAACTACGTCTGCAGATACAAATGCCAGAACTGAGTGTAAATTAATGGAAGTGGCCAATAGAATTGGCCAGTATAGTTTTGTTGTCATCTTATGACAACCTCCTAAGTTGAATTAGGCCAGAATGTGCAAATGATCTCAAACATATGGGAGCTCTTCTATAGATTTTAGCTTTATCATTAGTGTAATAGAGAGGTAATTCTTTTTGTTTGTCATACTTATTGTATTTTTTAATCCTTTGTCTTGTCTGTAAAGTGAATATATTTTGATAGCAAGAAAGGACTGTTGTAACTGGCATTGGTATAATTAAATGGGGAATTCATTTGTTTCGATGGACTATAGAGACTTCCCATCTGATACTTAGTATTGAGTAATAACCTAAAGTCACAATTCTTTGTATCTCAGATTTGATCCTTTATGGGCTTTCGACTGAGTCTGACACATGATTTCTTCCTATGTATTCTTGGCTTTGACTGTTTAGTTGATGCCATCTTTCTTTTGCGTCTAAATCTTGTTGCTGGGCAGTTAACCCTAGGGATGGAATGCTCAAAATCACTGTCTGATTATGGACAAATCCTGGTTGTGATCACAAATGATGCAAGAAATACCTATTCATTTGTGAAAAATGTGAACCAGTTGCTTCCTTTATGCCATCTATGGGTGTTGTACCGCAGCATGTTTAGGATAATGGAAAATTCTACTTCATATTTGATTTGGTGGAGTTTGAATCAATTCTTGTGCCTAGTTGAGCTTGGCTGGTTAGAGCTTAACATGTTAATTGTATTTCTTGAACTCATCATATATGTAATGGTCCATGGTTTAAATTCAAAGAAATCGTCTCTTGCTGTGTTGATGCACGGGCACCACACAAATCCCTGGAAGATAAAGGCTTACGGACCTTGAAGACCAGACCATCCATGCAGGAGTGCATGAGGAATTGCTTTAGCCATTTTGGCTCCAAATTCCTTCGGAAGGGGTCATCTAGGCATTTCAGACCTTCAGAGAATCTTAGTTAGCTGATGAGGTGGTGCAAGAGGCATTTAAGACGTTAGGATGGTCTTACATGAGCAAGAGGCATCAGTCGACATCAAGATTTCTACAGGAGGATCTTGACTCATAAGTTACATATTTTAAGTGGGGTTAGTCGTACCTACCCCCCATGCAAAATAGCAAAAATTTTCAATTTTTCCCTTCTAATTTTCATAATTATCAAAATCTCCCATTTGAAATGCAATGTCTTCTTATCCATCTTTTAATTTTCTCAAATGCATACTGAGAGCATTTTAGGTTACTGTGTAAGTCCAAAACCTCGCAATTCCCATGTCCACGAGATAATCCTCAATAAATGACAAACCATAAGTGTTGCATTTCCCTTCTTCTGGCGAAAAGGTGGAGGGAAAAGGGGTGCGGTGCAAACGTTCAAACAATGTCCAAATAAAGTCAATAAAGTAGAATACATATACATGTCCAGAAGACGATGTCTAAATAAACCATCTCACCTTGCAGCATATCAAAGTTAAGGAGACAGCCAAACAACGATGCCCTCATGCTCTCATTATTGTAAAGCAACAGATAGAAATGAACAAAATTGCATCATTACCACACCAGAACACCTGTAATCCTAACATTGACAACACAAGTTTTTTCAAACTAAGACAACATACCACAGCACGTCGCTTGAGATCAGATCATTTGGGGCCGAATAGACGACTGGCTAGACAACCACAAGAGACGTTTTGGATTAAACAAGAATTTTTATGCATTCCTGCAAAAATGTTAAAGAAGCACTAGAACATTGAAGATCAAGAAATGTGTTAAACCAAAATGTATACATCCACTGAGACTAAAAGAACAGTAATATTTGTATCATTATTGCTTTTTTCACCTTTTGCACATACTAAAAAAGTGTTCTTCATCCTAGCAGTATACAGTTTTCCACCAACCACACAAAAATACACACTACTAAAAGATGCTATATATCAGCACAATTTGTTAATGCAAAACCAAGTCTTGAACGTTTTGTATCATACAGGATGTGGAAATTCTGCTGTTGATAGTTCCCAATAATTGACAGAGACGAACGAGGGGTCTCCAAAATTGCCAAACAAACTACATTTTCAGGCTCGAGCTTGATGAAGTAATTTTCAATCGGGAAATTCCAAACTGTCCCATCGCCAAAGACGAGCCCGAATGAGGGCAACTCCAGTTTGTCCGCACCAGATACATTGTAGCAAGGATCCAATACAGGGAAATCTCTTACAACTGGATAGCCCTTCACCTTCTTTACAAAAGCCTCCTTA